>WBZZ01004908.1:35000-85000 GCA_019918135.1 Paulinella micropora
ATAAATTTGAGGCATAGTTACTAATGGATTTTTATAACATGTTTGCAGTCAAGATCAGCAATATGATGCGCGTCTTGGGTGAAGAAGCTGTGGCACTTCCCTCGACCGTTGAGGCTCAGGTTCACATCTTTCGTCACTAGGTCTGTCCCCCACTGTTGTTGGCAGGTCCGCAAAGCGATGAAGGTTCGCCAGGCGGAGCACGAAGCCAACAACGCGGCCAGGCGACTGACTACCGAACAAAAGCGCGAGCGACTGCGAGCTAAACTAAAGGAGAACACATCTACCGAAGTTCATATCGCCGTTTTCAAGTACAGGCTTTCATGTGTGAATACCGCTCAACAAATTTCAATGTAGGGCGGGAGATTTGACAAATCCCAAGCGCCGCTTCAAAGTGGATGTAAATGCACAACAATACAACCTGAGCGGTTGCGTAGCGATGTGGAACGACATCAATTGCGTGGTAGTTGAAGGAGGTTTCTCTGCTTCCGTGCAAGCTTGATTTAAGCATCACTCTGGTGTCCTAGGACCTAAGGGTATTAAACGATTCAAGCGTCTGATGCTCAACCGCATCAAGTGGACTGCTTCTGAACTTGATGAGGAAGTGGAAGAATCTGATGAAGGTTAGCTGCCGGATGATCTCATATTGGATAAATGCTGCTGCTCTTTAGATCGCAAGGATGATCAATCAAAATTTGGAGACGTCATGGAGGAAAGCGACGACGAAGAGGAAGAAGACAAGCAGAAGTTCAAGGCCAACAAGAATCTACCGTGCTCTCTAGTGTGGGAGGTCGAACTCTCACTACTCTTGTATATGGGCGTAGGTGTTACTCTTGCATGATCTCGATCCGTCCATCGCATGGTTTTCGTTGCACAGCAAGATAGTGAGTCTGAGTTTTTTGCACTGTGATTTCATGCATCCCCAGTTTTCAAACAAAGTGTAGGGAAAGCAGGGAAGTATTAATTCATGGGTATGAATGGATAATAATTCCTTACAGGCACATGCCCTTACGTCCCTTCCTTTTTTCTCATGCTTCCTGTGATCTGTAGGGTGTAGCCGCTCGAAGAAACTTCAAAGGTTTCCATTTCGAAAATTGCAGGGTCGAAAGCCTTGCCAGGAAGTTATTGGCAGATAAAGGTGTTGCTCACTATTGGGACTTGTGTGCAAAATTCAACCAGGCGGATGCTGAAGGCACGTAAATCACAGCGTTGAATCATTCAATAGCGCTCGAACAGTAAAGCTTTTCTTCACTCGCTCAAATTCTCATTAAATATTAATACCGGTCAAAGTAGGTATAATATTAATATTAACCCTTAACTGTACGGTCCACTCGATCCACAAAGTGGATCCAATTTTTTTGAGTCAAAATAAAGAATCATAAGTTTTTTTGTTTATTAAAACTCATTTGAGGTTACCATATACTATTTGAAGAAAATTTTGATTAGAACTACAGTTGTAAAAATATATATATATATATATACATATATATATAAGGTGTGTGACGCCGGTGAAAATGGTTGATTTTGCTATATTTAATACAATTACTTCAAACTATTTTCTGCGGAATTTTCTATGCGGAGGCTACATACGTCGACGTTAGATCTTGAAAAGTAACAAGTGTTGAAACATTAAACACGCGCAACGAATACCATAACTCAAAATTACTATCAGTATCATATTAGTAATTGACAGATAGAACGAGACACTGAGAAGTTGCCGCGGGTGCATTGCAAAACGTTCGGCCCGCAGAAATACGTCGTCAACACAAAACGACTTACGACCCAAGAAAAATGAAACTTAGTAAAACTGAAAGAAAACCAAGAAAATCGTGACATGAAAACCGTGAAAGAAGATGAAGTGAAAAGAGAACACAAAAAGGCAACGCAAGCAAGACGATGTGTGAAATGTTGAATCATATGTACTTGAATTCTATGTTCATTAGTCGTCGGACTATGAAAACGGAGGCAAAATCTACTAATTGAGTCACCTTTTTGTCCTTTTTCTACACGCCTTTTTTTATTGTAAAGAGCACATCTGAATCTGTTCCAGAATAGAAAAAAAATACTTTTGAATTTGAATTGATATTATTTTTAAATGTTAACGGTAGTATGTATTTATTAAAAGAAATTCACTTTTTTATTAGGTAAGAGGCTGTAAAAATTGGTGGGGACTAGTTCAAGATGCGAGCTTCAAGTCTAAATATATCATAGTAAACCTTTTTTAAAGCCTGTGACTGCCTCCTGGTTTAGGAGGAGATTTTTCCTGGAGTTTGTGTAGTTTTGGGTCTTTTTTCACTAAAAAATGTTCAAGCCGGGCCAGGGCAGACCTTAATTTTTTTTCGCACCTATCGAATTTTTTAACTTTTTGTCGAGTGTTGAGAGGGCACCATTCATGCCTTCCACGAAGCGCAGCAAATCTTGGAGGCGCAAGAAGGTTGGGGACAAAACCCTCACAGATCCGAACAGACAATTCGTAACCAAGCCAGGGCTTGAAAAAAGCAGAAGCTTGACAACGCAATCTATGTGCAAGAGCAGCGAGAACCAGGTTGGCTGGCCGGGTGGCACAGCAGGACCAGGTTGGCTGGCCCGGTGGCTGTATTCGTCTGGCCGGATACCCCCACTGCCTTTTTTCCATCCCTTTTCCCTTCCCCCCTCTCCCCTCTCCCTTCCCTTCTCCCTTCTCCCTCTGCCGTACGAAGGGTCTTGAGCCTGGTCCTGCTGTGCCACCCGGCCGGCCAACCTGGTCCTGCTGTGCCACCCGGCCAGCCAGCCTGGTCCTGCTGTGCCACCCGGCCGGCCAACCTGGTCCTGCTGTGCCACCCGGCCGGCCAACCTGGTCCTGCTGTGCCACCCGGCCGGCCAACCTGGTCCTGCTGTGCCACCCGGCCGGCCAACCTGGTCCTGCTGTGCCACCCGGCCGGCCAACCTGGTCCTGCTGTGCCACCCGGCCGGCCAGGCCCAGCCGTTCGTGCTGCTCGACCTGCCAGAAGCCTTCCTTTGGTCGCTGGTAACCGGTTCAAGAGGTGCACGCTTCCCAGGCGGCCGTGTGAGGCCGAGCTTCCTGCCAACAAGCAGAGGGGGCAGGCCAGCCGCCACCTGGCGGGTCCGCGAGCCTCCCCACCTCAGTCCCGACCCCCTTTTCATCCCCACTCCTTGCTCCAGCCTCCCTGCCCAAAAGCCACTACCCAGCCTACTCCCTCCCCAGGCTTACCGCTACGGCCACGTGCAGAGCAGGAAGCCAGAAGCTGCTACCCCCGTCCTCGACTCCCGGCCGGACAAGGGGTTCCTTCCTGGGGCCACAGCCGGCCCGACGCTACGACTGCCGGCGGTTGCTAGCATGTGTGTGGAGCAGGCGCCACCTCACGAGGCGGCCGTTTTAATAGAAAGCCTACCTTGGTGGGGCTGACGGTACAGGCTAAGAGCCAGGGCAGCCCCCCTGTCTTCCCCTCTCTTCGGAGCAGCCCCCCCCCTGTTTTGTTCTAGGCGCAGCCGACTAACGACCGGGTGCGACCGAGTCGGACGGACTCCATCCCCCCCTGGATCGACGTCTTGGGGCATACTGCCTCAGCCAGGCCCGGTCAGCACTCCTTTCACCGCCTGCTTCGTAAGCCTTCGCGGCCTGGACTTCTCTGTCAGCAGTACGCGTTTGCAGGCCTTGCAGGCCCGTGCCTGCTTGCTTCAGTCTCGTCTGCTTCGTCCACTAGCTCCTAGTGCGGGCGCCCGGTACGGACCTTGGTCGTGGGCCGGGGAAGAAGAGAGGGTGTCCTTTGAGCTCCTCTCGGGTGGGCCGGGGAGGGGGGGGAGAAGAGGAGGCAACCACCCCCAGGGAAAGCCAGGCACGCTCTACCTGCTGTGTTGGCTCCGACCCGCGGGCGCGGCCGACCCCCGTCTCTCCCCCCGGGCGCGACCCGTGTCCTGCCACGCGGGAGGCCCCTCTCTCCCCACACCCGCCTCCGCACTAGCGCGGGCCACTGGGGCGGGGGCGACGGTCTCCCGCTAGGTGCTAGCAGGCTAGTGGCAGCAGTCCCCGCGTGGCGGGAGGAGAGCGAGCCTCCTCCGCCTGGTCAGCGCCCGCCGCCTGGCGACCCCCCCCACTCTCTCCGCACCTCGGCCGTGCCCCCCCCCGGGGGCGCCACCCCCCCCCCCCCCTCCCGCACCCCACTGCGCCCCCCTCCCCCGTGCCCTCCCCGCCCCCCGCACGCGCCCATCGGGTGGAGGAGGCGGTCGTCGCGCGGGGGGGTGGGACCTAAAGCCGAACCGCGGGCCCGGGTGCAACCGGCAGAAGCGAGTGCCCCGCCGTCCCACTTTACCTGCCGATGCTGTCGGGCCAGCCCAAGATCCCGGTGGCCTACACGGGGCCGGTCGGGACCCAGGCCACGCTGGACCTCTTGGCCGACCTGCGCTTGCTAGGCCAAGGCACGTACGGCTCGGTGTTCAAGTGGGGGAAGCGCGCCCTGAAGCTAGTGAAGGATTGTTCCCGGGAAGAGGAAGCGGGCTACGCGCGGCTACAACGGCTCGGAGTGGGGCAGGCCGTGTATGAAATCCAGGTCCTGCACGGCCCCACCGCCCACAAGTGGCTGCGCCGGCGCGTGCCGCGGACGGGAGCCCTGGTCGCGGCCCTCGAGCGCCTGCTGGGCCTGCGCGGTTGTGATTGCCGCGAGAGCCAGCGCGCGGACGGCGAGCAGCGCGCCGTGACCCACTGCCTGGTCCTGGTGCACCTGGAGGCCTTCGACCTGGACCTCAGCAAGTACCCGCTGCCCGGCTCGGTGCCCCGCCTGGCCACTGACTTGGTGGAGCCCGTCGCCCGGCTGCTCAAGCAGGTGGTCGTGCAAGGGGGGTGTTTCCCCTTTGATGCCAAACCCGCCAACGTGCTGCTGCAGCTCGGTGGGGGGGAGGGGGGGCCACTGCGGCTGGCGCTGACGGACCTCGATGAGGCGACCATGTACTATTTCCTCCGTGACCCGGGCGAGGCGGCGTCGGACGCGGCCCTCTTGTACTTTCTCAGCGCCTGCCGCGGCGACGCCCCCCTGGCGCTGTGGCACCTGCCGGGCTGGCAGGGCGCGAAGGCCGCCGCGCGTTTCCACACGGCCTGGGACCTGCTGCAGTGTGCCATCCTGCCCCGCGGTGGCTGGCGCTATTGGAATCTGTACGCGGTGGACGCCCTAGTAGAGGACTGGGACGTGTACCTGTGTTTGCTGGCCAAGCACCTGCAACGCGCAGAGACACCGGGCCACGCGACCGTGGGCCGGCCGCTCACGGTCGCGTGGCTGCGGAACTGCCTGCGCAGCAACGGACTGCCCGAGCCGCGCACGGCAGCATTCTGGCGCCCGCTCACCGCCGGCGGCAGCCCAGAGGCGGCGCTGGCGGAGGGGCACCCGGTGGTGGACATTTTTCTGTTTGCGGCCAAGCGCTGTTTGCAGCTGCTGCACCAACAGCGCCTGGATTGCTATGGCGCGATCCAGGAGATTGCTAGCCGGTGTTGTGGCGGGTGGCTGCGCATGTGCCTCGAGTTTTTGGGGCCGTTGGTGCAGGCCAGGTTCCGGGTGCCGGCACAGCGCGGCTCGGCCCGGGGGCCGGAAAGGAAGCGGGCGCGTTCGGCGGAAGGCCCCCCCGACCGCCCGGTCGAGGCCTGACCACCGTGCTGTCGCGGGGGGAGGGAGTGGGGGGGGGGGGGGGGACGCCGGTCCCCCCCCCCGTGGACAATAAAAAACCACTAGTCACTGACAAGCGTAGCCGCTCCGGTCCCGCCGGGCCCCGGGACTGGCCGCGGGCGGCCGGGCCGCGCAGTGCACGCGGCCGGTGCCCGCGGCCCACGCGCTCCCCGCCCCCCTGGCACCCGCGCCGGGGGAGGGGCGCCCCCCCCCCCGCCGCCGCCGGCGCGGCGCGGCGCGCGCCCGGTCCTCACCACGCGTCCGTGCGCGCGCGGGGGTGGGGGGAGAAGGAAGAGCACGTGCCCCCCCCAGACAGACAGCGTGGCACGCTTACAAAACCTAGTCGCGGCGGAATTCGACCGACAGCCTAGATGCAGCCGCTACCACCACCCCCGCCCCCGGACGACGCGCTGGCGGGTCCGCCGCCGGACCAGGCTCCCGGGGGCCTGCTGGGCACCCACGGCCCCCCGCTGGTCCAAGCGCTGGACGTGGCTCGTGAGCGCCTGCACCAGGCCCAGCAGGCCCCGGGGTCTGTCCACGGCCGCTACGGCCTCCCGGCCGCGTGCGACCCACCCTGCTCGGTCGGCGTGCCCCACCTCGCCGTGCCCCCGGAGGTCCGCCGGCTGCTCCTGTCCTCGCTGGCGCACCGGTACGTGTTCGCGGCCGGGACGTGGGGAGCGACCGTGGGTTTCCGTGGCGTCTGCGAGGCCGACACACGGGAGGACTGCGCGTGCTGGTCCTGCCGCCTGCGGGGGCTGCACCAGTGCGAGCCGCGGCAGTGGCGCTGCCACTGCTGGGGCTGTACCATTGCGCACCGCTTCTCGGAGCGACGGCTCGTGCTGTACTGGGCGGCCGACCGGGACGAGGAAAGGGCGGCGCTGCTCCGGCTCGGGGTACGCGTCATGGCCCGGCTAGACCTCGGGGTCCAGACGCCCGCTACGCTCTGGGAGGCAGCGCGCCTGGAGGAGCTGTGCCGGCGGCCCGCGTGGCGAGCCCGCCTGGCACCACTCTGCGAGGCGCTAGGGTGCCACGAGCGCTGGCGGCGGGCCGGGGGAGGGGGCGGGTCGGCGCCCGAGGCACTGGAGCAGGAGCCAGAGCCGGAGCCAGAGCCGGGGGCGAGGCGCCTGTTGGCCATCGTGTCGGAACCCCTGGCCTCCAACTGCCGGTGCCGGCTGTGCGGCGTGTACAACAACCTGGGCACCTTCGGCCTCCGGGAGCAGGCTAGGGTGTGGGCTGAGCACGGGCTCGCGCCGCTGGACCCCCTGGTGGGCAAGCCCGCCGGTGGCACGGGGGGGCAGAAACGCTGGGCCATGCACCGGCAGACCAGCCTGCAGCGGGTCGTGTCCTGCAGCCAAAACTGGTGGCTCTGGTACGACGCGCGGGGGAAGTGCTCTTCCACCCCCGCCGGGATGTGTACTACGACTTTGCGCAGACCCTGCGCGCGCTCACCAACCTCGGGCACCTGGTCCAGTATGCGGAGGAGCGGCCCGGAGGGGAGGACAACGTGCTGCTGTATTCGTGTGACAACGGCCGACAGGAGCTGTGTGTGCTGCTAGCGTACGTGCCGAGTAGCACGGAGCTCCGGGCCGAGTGCCGGAAGCGACAACGCAACGGCGTCTTCCTCTCGACCAGCGCGCTCTACTTCCATCCCCCGGCTACGTTGCAGTGGCTAGCCAGGGCACGGGCCGGGGCGGGGCGCTCGGACCCGCACGTACTGTATGTGGTCGCCATGTTCCACGCGGCCAGGGAGCTGGCCGGCGGCGGGGAGGCCGGCGAGCCCGACGGGGCCGATGGGGCCGACGGGGCCGACGGGTGGCAGCCTTACCAGCCCGTACTCTTGTATTTTACGCAGTGTGGCCGTTATAACGTGGGCCGGACGGCAGGGAGTTTTCAGCCTAGCACTGGCGTGCCCAGGCGGCGGCTGTCAGTAAAAAAAACCTACTCTGGCACGAGACGGACGACGAGGCTCTAGCGGGGTCGGCCGGCAGAGGAAGGAAGGTCGGGGACGACGGGGCCGCTGGCGCCGCTGGCGCGGGTGTGCGTCAGGCACTCTCTGCCGGTCGGGGTGGCAGGAAAGGCTGGTCTTTTTTGGTCGGGTGGCACGAGTGGCCAGTCTTTTCCGGCCGGGTGGCAGAAAAAGGCCAGTCTTTTCCGGCCGGGTGGCACGAGTGGTCGGGCTTTTCCGGCCGGGTGGCACGAGTGGTCGGGCTTTTCTGGCCGGGTGGCACGAGTGGCCAGACTTTCTGGTCGGGTAGATATACTCGTTTGGCCGGATATGGGCGCTGCCTTTTTGTTCTCCCCTCTCCCTTCTCCCTTCTCCCCTCTCCCTTCTCCTCTCTCCCTCCCCGCGCCCGAACATTGTGCAGCCCCCCCAGGCTTTCGTCCAGTATGGCGGTCGGGTGGGGGGTGCCACCGGCTGCTTCTTTGTCCCCACCGCAAAACCGGGAGAATTTCCTCTACATACTAAGAAAAATAATTGTACTACCACAAGTGCCCTCAGAGCGAGAATCGCACTTGTGGGCCAGAGCCGGGCCGCGTCTCACTTAATGGCAACGGGCTTACACGCAGATACAAATTGGCATCCGGACCGATCCTACCTATCGAAATGGAAAAAAAGAAATAATTCCATCTTCTCTTTCTTTTACCCGTAAAGAGCGGTGGGTTCTTTGGTAATGGGAAAAAGGGCCGGCCGTTCCGGTAGTACCCGTATATATCCGGGAATATCCGTCGCGGGTGGCACCCCCGGGCGGCCTCGAACCACAAGTGCGATTCTCGTTCTGAGGGCACTTAGGGCATTATTTTCATTTAGTACAAAGTTTGCCTGGTTTTACGGCGGGGACAAAGAAGCAGCCGGTGGCACCCCCCACCCGACCGCCATACTGGACGAAAGCCTGGGGGGGGCTGCACAATGTTCGGGCGCGGGGAGGGAGAGGGGAGAAGGGAGAGGGGAGAGGGGAGAGGGAGAAGGGAGAGGGGGAAACAAAAGGGCAGCGCCCATATCCGGCCAAACGAGTATATCTACCCGACCGGAAAAGTCTGGCCACTCGTGCCACCAGGCAGGAAAAGACTGGCTACTCGTGCCACCCGACCGGAAAAGTCTGGCCACTCGTGCCACCCGGCCGGCCAAGCCAGGCCACTCGTGCCACCCGACCGGCCAAGCCAGGCTACTCGTGCCACCCGACCGGAAAAGTCTGGCCACTCGTGCCACCCGACCCGAAAAGTCTGGCCTTTCCTGCCACCCGACCGGCAGAGAGTGCCTGGTCCTGCCGCCCGACCGGCCGGCAGGAGGTCAGGGGGCGCTGGCCCCTGTCCCTCCCCCGGGCGGGCGTAGGTCCGAGCCCGAGGTTGGCGGAGGCCAGCCGCTGGGCCCGGCGCTCGTCGTCAGCGGCGCCGACACTCCCCTGGTGACCGGGCGCCGGAGAGAAGGCAGGGACAGCTGGCGCGTGTAGGGGGCCGGTGGCGCTAGAGCCGGTGGCGCTAGAGCCGGTGGCGACAGCGTGTCATGCTCCGAGCAGAGGGAGGCCGGCGCCTCAGGCCAGCGCTCGTGGCCCGGGCAGGCGCCGGTGAGGAGGGCCCAGCACCGCCGGCGGTGCTCGTGCCAGTGCAGGGCCTGGTGCAAGTAACCACAGTACAGCTGGCAACCGCACGAGCCGCACTCGTACAGCGCACGGGGCGCCGCGCGCTGACAGCGCGGGTAGCCACAGCGCAGCTGCACCCAAGCGGCGGGGGCCGCAGCGCAGCCCCCGTGCTGGCCGACACACTCTGCTCCTTGCAGGGCTAGCGCCCGGGGCTGGCAACCCGCCGTCTGGTGGCTGGCCGCGCACCGGAGAAAATGTGCCTCGCTGCAGTAAGCCTGCAGCAGGCAGCGCGCGCAGGCGAAACGCGCCGGGCGCCCGCAGCCTGACGCCGCGCACGGCAGGTACCGTGCCCGCGTAGGCAGGCGGAGTTGCACCGTGTACGACAGAGCCGGCCCCCCCGTTCGAGGTCAGGGCCGCCCAGGAGCACTTGCCAGGCCACCGCCACAGCTCAGTCGCGGCCGGCCCCCCCCGGGGCCCGGTTCCGGCCTTCAGCATCATCACCTGCGTTTGCCCGAGAGGGGCGGGGGGGCGAGGGCTCCGCGTGACCCAGCCAGCCCAACGGAGGGGGAGAGGGCGCCGCGCCCCGTGGGGAGGCCCGGCGCTTTCTCTCTCCCCCCCCCCCCCCGGAGGGGAGAGGGTGCTGCGCGCCGTGGCCGGGGGGGGGGAGAGCCGCGCGCCGCTGGCCCGCCGCTCCGTACCGAGCGGGGTGCCCTGGGGGGGGGGGGGCAGGCCGTCTGCCAGCGGGCCCCCGCCTACGGGCCAATGGCCCCCCCCCCCCCCCGCCAGCGGGCCCCCCGCCAGAGTGTGCCGTGGGGGGGAGGCCCTCCCCCAGCCTCCTTCTCCCTCCCCACCACGCGTGGGGGAGTGCCGGCCGGCCGCGACGAAGAGACAATCAGACATGTCCCGGCTGCCGGCAGCGGCCGAGAGCCAGCCTCCCCCGCCGGGCGGCCCGGCCCCGCCCGGCGCCCCGGCGGAAGCGGAAGCGGGTGTGTCGTGGTGGGTCCCGGCCCCGCGCCAGCCCGCCCCCGGCCGCCTGCTCTGGCTGGTGCCGCGGCGGGGCCGCCGGGCGGCGGAGGGGCGAGTCGTGCTGTCGCTGACCGGGCCCGGCCAAGACCAGCGGGCCTGGCTCAGCGACGTGGCGGACCCCGTGCACCAGGGCCTGGTGAGCTTTTCGCTGCACCCCGCCAGCTTCGTCCGGGGGCGCTCCGCCGGCGTCTGGCTGTACGATTACGACCGGGGCGAGGTGCTGCCCCTGGTCGACGAAGCCAAGCTGTGGCAGAAGCTGCCGCCCTCCGTCGTGCCGCGCACCCCCCGCAAGCGGGCGCGCGCGCTGCGCCGCCTGGGCCACGCCGCCTCCGCGCCCAAGGCGGCGCTCGCGCGGGCGCTGGCAGCCTGGCCGGGCTGGTGGGCGCTGCGCTTTTTGCTGGAGGACGGCCGCTGGGCCCCCTTCCTGTTCTTATTCGGGCCCCGCGCCGAGTGGCTGTGGCGCAGCCGGCGGCGGGCCAGGCGCCGCTGGCTCGCGGCGTTGCTGGACTCGCGGCCGGTGGGCACGGACCCGCGCTACTTCTTCGACGGGGACCTGCTGCTGCCGGGCGCACTAGACGGCCCGGCGCTGACCCCGGCCCACTTCCAGCGCCTGGGCCGGCTGCTCCGGGCCCGCCTGGCGGCGGGGCTCGGGCCCGCGGGCCGGCGCCTCGTGCTCGTCCACTACTGGCTGCGCCTGACCCTCGCCGTGCGCAAGAGCTCGTGCTTCCAACTCACGGCCTGCCCACCCTCTGCCCAGGCGCTGGTGGACGAGCTGCTGCCGAACCTCGACCGCCGCTCGGAACACGGCCGCCACCTCTTCCCCGGCTTCTCCGACCTGCTGCGGCAGTTGTTACTGCCGGATGGCTCGCTGTGGTGCGAGGACTGGTGCGAGCCCGCCGGCGAGCACGCGTACGCGCTCAAGCCGCACGTCACGCCGGCCGTGCTGGAGCCCGTGCTCAGTGACATCTGGGGGCTCGGCGCGGGGGGCTCCGTGGGCGGCTGCGCCCGCTGCGCCGGCGCCGAGCCACCCCCGCCCAAGCGCCGCCGCCGCCGCGCGGGTGGCTCGGCGCCCACGGAGCCCGCGTGGCTGCACCCCCGCCCCGGCCTCTGGGTGCCCCAGGACCTGTGGCGCCAGGAGCAGGCCCTCGCGGGCCGCCTGCGGGACCTGGCCACGTCGGGCTGCGGCCACCTGCTGGCCAGGCTCCGGGCCCGCGGGCTGGGGGCTGACGCCTTCGTGCCCAGCGAGGAACAGCGCCGCGCCACCGAGGTGTGCCTGCGCTCGCGCCTCGGCGTCCTCGTCGGGGCCGCCGGCACGGGCAAGACCTCGCTGGCGGGCTGGCTCCGCTGCCTGGGCGTGCCGCTCTTGTTCGTGGCCGTGACGTGC
Source organism: Paulinella micropora (assembly GCA_019918135.1). NCBI lineage: Eukaryota > Cercozoa > Imbricatea > Euglyphida > Paulinellidae > Paulinella > Paulinella micropora. The sequence continues at coordinate 46,637 of WBZZ01004908.1, forward strand.
CAGGCCGTCGCCGCCGCCCGGCGGGCCTGGGCCGGGGCCCCCGGCCGGCCGCCCGCCGGGACCCCGCCGGAAACCCCGCCGAGCCCCGCCCGGCTGGGGACGCGGCCGGGCAGCCCGCCTGCCGCCAGTGCCGCGGCACCCCGCCGCCGGCCGAGGGCTGGGGCTCGTACGTCACGGCCGGCTTCTACACGTCCGCCCTACTAGAGGCGTACGCGGCGCTGCCGCCGAGGCCCGCCTGGCCGACGCCCGCCCTCGTGGTCGTCGACGAGCTGTCCTTGTTCAGTCCGGCGGCCCTGCTCCGCCTCCTGGACGTGCTGGCCGGGCTCGCCCCCTCGGTGGCGGGCCTGCTCCTGCTCGGGGACAGCTCGCAGCTGCCGTCCATGGGGCAGGGCTGCGTGCTGGCGCTGGCCCAACGCCTGTTCCCCGCCTGCTGCGCGTGCCTGGACACCGTCAGGCGCGGCCAGGCCGGCGCAGGAAAGGCAACTGCTCAACGAGTGGCTGGCGGCGCAGGAAAGGCAACTGCTCAACGACGGCGTCCAGGCCCTGCGGCCGGGGCTCAAGGTCCGGCTGAAGGCGCCCCGCGGCTGCCCCGCGAGGCGGGTCCTGGCGCAGGCGGCGCGCATCTTCGTCGAGCCGGGGGATCTGTGGGCCGAGAACGCCCCGCCGGCCGCCGCGCCGGCCAGGCTCGTCCGGGTGCCGCCGGACCAGGGGCCCTGGGCCCGGCTCGAGGAAGTGCGGGCGGTGGGCTACCTGCTCGACATCTCGGACGTGTGGTTGCAATGTTCGCGGGACGCCAAGAACGTGGCGGTGCGGTGCTTTCCCGGTGGCAGCGCGCTGCCGGACACCCGCACCCCCCTGCCGGCGCAGGTCGGCCGGCGCTCCTGCCCCTTGGTCTTCCGGCGCTTCCTCGTCTGGACGGGCGCGGTAGGGGGCCGCGCGGGCCTCGTGGAGTTCTACAGCCAGGACCAGCACGGCCGGGCAGCGCTGGAGCTGGGGTACGCCCTCACCGACGTGTGCGTCCAAGGGGGGGAGCTCCGGCACCTGCACCTGGTCCTGTCGCCGCACGCTTCGCCGCGCCACTACTTTCTGCGCCAGATCGCCTACACCGCCCTGACCCGAGCCACCCGCACGGCCAGCATCGTGCTGCCGCTGGCGGGCGGACGGGGCCGGCTGACGCCCCGCGAGTATTGGGAAAAGGTCAGGCGCGCCGACGTCCGGGTGCTCACGGCCACGGTGGAGGGGGCGCTCCCCGCCGCCGCCGAGCGGGAGGCCGGGCTGGAGGCCCCGGGGGACGAGGCTTCCACTCCGCGCTAGTTCACCCCGCGGCTCGCAGCCCCCCGGCCCGCCTCCTCCCCGGCCGGCCGGCTACGAGCGGGGGAGCCGTTGGGCGGGACGGGGGTGCGCCCCCCCCCTCCCTATCGCGAGCCCAGCAGCACCGGCGCAGTCAAAGGAGCCGGTTACTCTAGCTAACGGTACGTTGCCTCGTTGTTGGCCGGCGGCCAGAAATAAAGCCCAAGCGCAGTTCAGGACGACAAGAGCCAAGAAAAAGGTGGTGGCCGGCAACCGAGCCAGCTACCACCGAAAGAAGAAAGGGCCGGCCCACGTGTTAGGTTTTTTAATGTTTCGTCGTCCGGAGTCCTGCCTGTTCTTCTAGCCACGGCCGGCCACCATTGCAGACAGCCGCCCCTGCGTGCCCACCGTGGTTGGCCTTTCCCCGGCCCTCAGGCCCTCCCTCCTGCCACAGCCGTGGGTGGAGCCAGCATAGGCCTAGGTGTTGCAGCTGGCGTAGCGTAGTCAAGCACCGTGTCCACGTGCCTGTTAATCGTTGACAGTCATTGGGGCTGAGGTGCAGCGTAACGACCGCAGGTAAACGTCGCTGGACTGCCTGCTGCCGACCAGGGGGGGGGGGGGAAGAGAGAAGCAGGGGAGCGCGGGCGCCCCAGAATACCTTTAGGTCCAGGGGCGGCCGCCGCCCCCGGCGCCCCGCGTGCGGCGGACAGGACGGAAGGCGGTGTGAAGCGGAGGGGGGGGGGGGGAGCGCGGGCGGGGGGGGGGGGGGGGGCGGGAGGGGCGGGGGCGGGGGGAGAGGCACCCCCCCCGCGGCGACCGTCCGGTGCCTGCCCGACGACGCCCGTGGCCTGCCCGCGGCCCAACGCCCCGCCGCCCGCCCCCCAGCGTCAGGCGGTACCTCAACCAACCAGCCCCCACAAAACTAGTCCTAACGTCGGTGGTGTGTCTAATGTCGAGCCAGGCCCGTGGCGCTGACCAGGCGCCAGAAGAAGCCAGCGCGCCGGTGCTGGCAGCCCAGGTCAGAACTCCCTCTCCCTAACCAGAACCAGGGGCGCCGGGCCGGCGGAGAGCACTGGCTGGTCACGTGCTGGGTGACAGGACCAAGGCGGCGCGGACGTGGCCCCGCCCCTGACGCTGCCCTCCCCAGCCCCGCCGGCTGGACCGACGAGCCCCCGGGAGGCCGCCGAGGCTCCGACGCGGGTCCAGGACCTAGAGGAACAGAGCGCGCGCTGTACGACGGCCGCGGCAAGCAGTGTCGTCTGGGACCGGGTGCGCCAGGAGGTGATCAGCGAGGCTGAGGCCAGGCTCAAGGCGTTCCTGCGGAGGGACGGACCGGTCGAGGGCCTGGACTGGACCGTCCTGCAACAAGAAGTGTTGGCTGCGCTGCGGGGGCCCGCGGGCGGCCAGCGGGGGCTCAGCCGCGGTGGCGGCGAGAGCGGTGAACCCCCGGCCATGCGAACGCCGGCGGTGCTGAACCCGCCGCGGCCTCGCCAGGCGTGCCGAGCCAACAGCCCGGGGGCCAGGCTGGCTCTGCTGCCTAAGCTGCCCGGCGCCCCCCCCCCCGAGACACGGTTGCGGGCGGACGGGGGGGGGGGGGGTGCGTGTCCGAGGCCGGGCCCAGCCGGCCGTGCTTGCTCTCTTCCGCGCTCTCGGCCTGTACTCCGGCCTTTAGCCAGCAGAGCTAATAATTAAATGGACCACTCGTTGCTGACCTAGCTAGCCTGTGTATTTGTGGTAGCCGGGCTGGTCCGGACTTAAGGGAAGAAGGCCCGCCTTCGGCCGGGCCACGCCAGCCGGGGTCCACGCAGGCAGGCGAGCTTGCTAGCGCTAGCAGGGCACCTTACCCCCGCGCCCGTCGCCTGTCGCCGTCCCCTTCCCCGCTGAGGGGGGGGGGAGAGAGAGGAAGGGAAGGCAACACAGACCCCCCTACGCTGCCGGTGGGGGTGCGGCGGGGGGGGGAGGGGAGGAAGGGGGGGTGACCGCTTCCGGCAGGCAGGCCAGCGGCGCCACCGAGGAAGAGGAAAAACACGGAGCGCTGGGCCAGGGAGCCCGGACGTCGGGATGCAGGCAGACGTCGGGGTGCAGGAAGTGGAGGTCAGCTGGGAAGAGGCCGCGAACGGCCCCGTGCCTGCACGCGTCGTGGCGGCTCTGGGTAGTCAAGTAGGCGTATTGGTCAAGGTCCAGCTACCTCTGCGTGGGGCCAAGGTACTGCCCAAACCCTACGGAGCCGCGTGTGAGTGTGACAAGCAGGCCAGGCCACGCAAGAAAGCCAGGCGGCACGACCCGCAGGCAGCGCTGCAAGCTAGCCTAGACTCGCTGCGAGCTAGCCTAGACTCCCTGCCGACGGGCGACGAGCTTACTGACCCGCTGGTGGCGAGCATACGGGCCGAGCTGGGCGCAGCGGAGGGCAGCCCCCCCGCCGCGCTCCCCGACGCGCTCCCTGCTCAACTCAGCGCCCGTCTGGTCACTCATTATTACCGGCCCGCCGAGCGCGAGGCAGTCCGCCGCTGCGTCTACTACCTGAGGCTGAAGACCGCACGCAGGCAGAACAGCCAGGGCGGCGGCGGGCCACCACCGCCAACGGGCACGCAGCCGCTAGGCAGGCGTACGCGCCAGTCTGGACAACACCTCTTGCAGGCCCGGCAGAAGCAAGAGGAGAGGCTCTACGAACAGCTGCACCTCGGAGCCCCGCCAGGGCGCCCGTGCTGCCGCCAGCGCTACCGCGAGGGGTTGGCGCGGGAGACGGCCGCCTGGCTCCGTCTACTACCCGCTCCTACGGAACTCGCGCCGCAGTTGCTGACGGAACTCGCGCCGCAGTTGCTGATGGCCGGCGAACCGCTGTACGAACTCTATCGCCTGGCGCGGGAGGAGGGCGCGGGGAGCCCGAACGACTCAGAGCTGAAGAACTGGTCCACGGTCTGCCAGGGAGTGTTGCGCCTTTGCCGGCCGGGGCTCGGCCCGTTTGAGAGCGCAGAACCGGGCACGGACGGCTATGCAGCCCTGCAACGTCTGTTCGGGGCCAGGCGTGGAGAGGAGGAGCACTCCACGGCCAGGGTCTGGATCTACTGCCTGCTGCTGGAACTATACCGCGCGGGAGGGCGCCAGCTACGAGGGCTCCCCTGCGAGCTCCCGGGGCCGGACGACCTGGCCAGCGCCAACCTGCCGCCCGCGCCGCCCCCCGCCGTCCGTCCCTTGCCTCGGCCCTACAACTTTTGGCCAAAGGTCCTGCGGTCGGTGGGCTGGATGGGGCCGTTGTCAGCCCTAGGCGAGGCCATGGCTATCCAAGTTACCCGAATCGAATACGTGAGGAGACAGCCCCGCTCGCCCGCCGGACCCCGCTACTTCTTCTTTTTCCACGGGAACGGACTCCTGAATTCCCATCTCCGGCCCTCTCTGCCGCTGTGGCCGCTGCTGACCGAGGACGGGGCTGCGCTGCAGGAGCCCAACCTCCTGGTAGAGGACGAATGGCCGGCCCCTCTGTGCTTGGACGAGAGAATGCATGACATCTGCGCTAAATGGGCGCACAGGCCCCTGCAGTTACTGCGCCTGCGAGACGGGCGGGTAGGCTACGCAGCCGAGCTCCCACTGAACGCCCTTGACCGGCAGGCAGCAGAAACCAAGTTTCGGAGCGTGCTCGCGAGGTGGCTCCGTCCGTTCCGGAAGACGGTAGCCAACCTGAACGAGTATTATAAGCTTTGGGAGTCCACCGAGGTAGTCCTGGACCGCCGGCCGCCCTACCTGCTCAAGCCCCCCCGGCCCGCCGTTCCGCTAGCCGGCGCAGGGCACGAAGGGACAGAGCCGGTGTGCCGCTTCCGTTGGCAGCAGCTGGGCTGGGACAGGGAGCTGCGGTGGTCGAACGACGAGGCGCGGGACCGACGGGTGCTGACCCTGCGCAGCCTGCTGGTAGGAGCTCTGGGCGTGCTAGACGCCCGCCTAAACCCAATTGTCTCCGTGGCGGGGGAGGCTCTCCTGTACAGCGGCCAGGCCGACGTGGGCGGCCACGAACACACGGCCCTGCGACGCCTCTGTGTCGCTCTGTCCCTGTTGCGCGAGCTAGACCCTGGCTGGCACTGCCCCGGGAAGCTCTGTCCCGTCTCGATCCACCTAGGGTTCGGAGTTTGGCCACATACCTACCATTACGGGGACCACAGCGGTCCCGAGCCCCAAGTGCCGGAAACGGACTTTACGGTGTACGTGTGCTCGTCACACGAACACGCTTTCCTGCTCTGCAAACAACGGGCAGGCAACACCGTGAAGCTCACTCTTTGGGACCCCAACGGCAGCCGGTCTGGCACTTACCAGCTGCTCCAGCATGTCTGCCGCGGGTTGGCCTTGTGGGACCAGCACGGGCAGCGCCTGGCCCGTCTGCTAGGCCTAGCGGAGGCCAGGCTGACCGAGGCCAGCCTGGGTTGCTACGTGTACCCGCGGGAGACGCCTACTCTCCAAGGGACGAGGGTTCGTGTACTACGCACGCGTTGCTGCTGGCGGCGGTGGCCGTGGTGGAAGGGCCCGACCGGCTGCCCAAGCAGGGTGCACAGGACCTCTCGGACGCGTGGTTGCTCTTAGGCAGTGCCCTGGGCTGGCGGTGGTGCTTGCCGCCGGAGGCGCGCGCCCGGATGCTGTTCCTGCCGCCCGCGGAGGCCGACGACGGCGGGGCAGACGACTTGGAGGCCGACGACGGCGGGGCAGACGACTTCCAAGAGACGGCCGTGCTGCGGGCCCCGTGAGCGCGGCCCGTAATCCGCCCGGCGCGGCAGCCCTGCCCCCCGGCGTCGCGGGCAGGCGCCCGCCCGTACGCACGGGGAGGGAAGAGCGCAGGGCGTGGTCCGCGGGCGTGTAGGGAAGGGGGGGGGGGGAGCGTGAGCGTGCGTGGGGCGTGCACGCCCGGCACCGAACGAGCGGGCCGGTGGAAAAAAAAGACACACTGGGCGCTGCGCGCTGGGTGCGGGGGGGCGAGGGGGGGGGGAGGGAGCGGAGAGGGGGAAGAGGAGGGGGGGATCTCCCACCGTGGGGAGCGTGCCGGGGGGGGAGATTGTACGCCCCTGCTCCTCCCCCCAAAAGTCTGTCAGCAGCGAGGCTCCGAGCACGACCGGCATGATGGGAGGCACGACTAGCAGCCGGGGCACGGCTAGCAGCCGGGGCACGGCTAGCAGCCACCGCGCTCGTCCGAGCTCGGCGGTGGCACCAAGGCCCAAAAAGCCAAGTACCACTCCCCGACCAGCCCCCCGTGGACAAGGCCTGCGACAGCTGGCCGCGGCCACTGCGACCGGGCCAGAGCCACCGCCTCGTCAGGCGCGCCCCGTCGTGGTGCCGGAGGCGGCGTCTCTCCCCCCGCCCGAGCCGGACTTTGAAAGAGTCGTCTTGGCCACTCTGAGCACCTTAGATCTGGCCGAAATCCTGTTGTCTACGCTCGACGGTGTAGTGGTGGTGGACACGGTCATGCTGGGGGAGAGCGGATCGACCGAGCAGCCGCCCGTGCGCACCGGGTTGTCCGAGGCCGGCCTAGCGCTGCTGCCTGAGCTCCAGCTCACGGGCGCCTTTCTCGCCGCACCCAACTCGCCCAAGGAGTGTTCTATCTGCCTACAAGACTTGGTAGTAGGGGACTGGCTGCGGGGGCTGCCGTGTGCGCATTACCTGCACCGGGCGTGCGTCGACCCCTGGCTACGCACTAAGGACTCGTGCCCCGTGTGCCGCCTAGTGGTGTCGTAGGCGGGGGCCAGCGCGCCGTCACCGCCGTCGGTAGCGTGTGGGCCACATTAAAAACTGAGCGAGCACACGCCGTAGTTTTTAGTCACCCCTCTCGGTACTCGTGCCGTGCCCCTTCGGCCGGGAGCTCCGGGGGCGAACCGACCTGTCCGCGCCGGCCCCCCAGCCTTTCCCCCGCCCCGGAGGAAATGGCAGAGGGGGGGCGCCTCCTCCCTTTCCGCTACGGCTCCCTTCCTGCCTAGCCCCCGGGCGGTGCGGAGGGAGGGGGCGGGGGGGGGGGGGGTTGTGGGGAGGGGGCAGCTCCTCTCCCTCACAATGCCGCCCGAGGCCCGCCGCGAGCAGGGTGGGGGCCGGTCGCTGCCCCCGCCCCGGCGGCCGCAGGTGTCGAACGCCATCCGCGCGCGCCCGCCCGGTTTCGCGCTGTACTACCGCGCTAGGCCGCTGCGCGGCCTGCATGCCTGGCTGCAGGACGCCGTCTGGGGCACGGGGGGGTCCCGTGCTCCGCGGGGCGCGGCCGAGCCCTCCGTCTTCGGCGAATGGGCGGCCCGCGCGGCGGCGGCCGGCCACCCGCGCGCCCAGTCGTGCCTGTACAGGCGGGGCCAGGCCATCGTGGTCGATCAGCAACTCAACGCCCTCGTGCGCATAGCGACGGGCGCGCGCGAGCCAGCCCTGGCGGGCGCGCTCTGGTCCCGGGACTACCGCCTGTGGGACGGCGCGTCGCCGTCCGAGCGGGCCCGGTTCGCGCGGCAGCTGCGGGCCAGAACGGGGCTGCCCCCCCTGGCCGGGCGCGAGCTGCGGCGCGTGCACCCGCTGACGGCCACCGCCATCTCCTTCCTCTTCGCTCGCTTCGGCCTGCCCGTGGCCGCGCAGGTCGTGGTGCACAGCCCGTCGCTGGCGGTGGCCAGCAGCATAGACCAGGTCTGGCGCTGTTCGGCGGGCCGCCTGTGGCTGCTGGAGCTCAAGAAGGCCCAGTCCGCCGGGCGGGCACACGAGGAGCAGGCTCGGGCGCCGCCCCTGGCGCACGCGCTCTGGCGCACGTGGGCGGACACGGAGGAAAACCGCTTCCTCGTGCAGGCCGCGCTCGGTCACGCCCTCTTCGAACTCACGTACGACCTGGCGGCCGAGCCGCAGCCGCCGCGCTCCGCCGTGGTGTGCGTGGGCACCTACGGTGTGCGGGTAGCGTGCGTGCCGGAGGCCATGCTCGGGGCCGCGCGCGAGTTCTGCCAGACAGTGTGGGCGGCGGCCCCCCCGACCGGGTCCCGCCGGTAGGCCGACACAAGTCAGAGATTTTACTAAAAACACTGCTTTTTATTCGGGCCATCGCAGCGGTTGCCACTGGCTGCTACCGGGCCAGGCTTAGACAGGCGGCTTATTCAGCATGTCATGGTCCCACCACGCGGCTATCCGGAGCAGCACTGTCAGGAATTGTCTTACCTGAGGCTGCCCAGTCCCGGGCGGGACTAGTTGGGCGTGCCAGTTGCAGTCTTTGCCGTCTGTGCCTATCCAGTGAATCCGCTGCCCCGTTGCAGACCACCAATACTCCTGGTACTCGGCCTCGTCTTCGTCGGGCAGCCAAACAAGGGTATACCGATCACCAGGAGGCATTCGGTGCAAGGCACCTTGGCGCATGGCACCTTGGCGCGTGTCCAATGTACTCAGGTAGTGTCTGGCCTGGCAGAACTGTGTCCGCTTTTTGAACATGTTTTCGGACAGGCTCTGGTTCCACCACTCAACACAGCGCGTAAAGGTTGTTTGGTCTACCAGTAGGGGCGGCATAAATTGCCAAAGGGTACTTAGCAAGGCTGGGTGCGTACGGTTATAGCTATTGGCCACGAGGCTTAGCAGGTTGGATAGCAAGATGGTAGCTCGGTATGCACGGGGCGCTGTGTCGAGCCACAGGTAGTAATCAGGGTCCATATCCAGCACCAGAAAACCTTGCGGTGCAGCCGTCGACGTGATGTTAGCGCGCCAGGGGGTGCAGCGACTCGTCCGCCGGGCGTTCGGCGCGGGGCTGGTCCGAGGGGGGTGACGCTTTGGTCTCAGTCTTGTGTCTTTTCCGAGCGGCTCCCGCGCTCATCCCCTCGTGTGGGAGGAGGCCGCGGCTCTCTCTCTGGTCACGGGCTTCTTTTACACGAGCGGGGCGCCCCCCTCTCCCACCACGGCCCGTTTACTCGCCCCGGTGCTCCGCCTTTCCTCCCCCCCCCCCCCCCCCCGCCCTCCCCGCCTGCCTACCGCGGAGTGAGGGACCGTGCCGGTCGCGGCGGCGGAGGGGGCGGCGTCAGGGGAGGGAGGGGGGCGGACCGACCGAGTGTCTGGGGCCGGCGCAGGAGTGCACGGGCCCCCCCCGGCCACAAGCACGCCAGCCGCGGCCCATGGACCAGGAGGCCTGGGCCCGCTTCAGCGGGTCGCAGGTCCGGCGCGCCGCGCGGGCGGTCAGCGTCTCGGCCGCCCACCTACCCTCGTTGCCGGCGGACGGGCGCACGGCGGCGTTCCTGCTGGAAGGCGTGCAAACGCCGCTGCTGCCGCAGGCCCTGTTGCAGGCGCTGTACTTCCTGCCGGCCGCCGCGGTCAGCTACGTCGAGGTCCTGTCGAAGCCGCTCAACTCGCTGGGTAACCTGGACCTCGTGCAGCTGCTGGAGCGCGTGCGGGTAGACGTGGCACCGGCCGTGCTGGCCGGCCTGCCCGTCGTGCCCTGGGAGCAGGCTACGCCCTCCTTTCTGACGCCCGCCAACAGTGCGATGCTGGAACTCAAGGTAGCACACGCGGCGTCCACCCCCCCCCGCCGTCCCGCCCTTGTCGCTGCTCCGGGACAGGCTGGGCGCCCTGCGGGCGGAGTCCGGCCGCACGCGCGCGCAGGCCCTGGCCCGGCTGGACCAAGAATCCGCCCGCGCGCTCCAGCAAACCGAGGCCGGGCGACTGGCAGAAGGGGCTCCTCACCCCCCGCAAGGTGTCGAGCGTCCAGGTCCAGCCACGCCCGCTCCCGGCACCACGCGCGCTGGAGCTGTGGTCCGTGTGCCCTACCAACGTGTTCGACCTCGAGGACCTGGGGGGTGGGGCCGCCCGCCTCGTGGCGGCTAGGCCGCTCGAGTGTCTGGCCTGCAGGCGGTGCCTGCTGAACCCACCGGGCGAGGAAGCTAGCCCCGTGGCTGTCGAGACGCCCGCGGCCGCCGCGTGCGACCGCTGGCTCGTCGTCGTCACTTCCTACACCGCACAGACCCCGTGGGAACTGCTACAGGAGTGCCGGGCCTTCCTCACCACCGGCGGGGGCAGCGCGGCCGGGTCCGAAGAAGCCGCGGCGCCGGCCCGCGCGGCCGGGGACACTGCGCCCCCGTGAGAGCCCCGAGCCTGGGGGGGGGGAGGCGGCCCCGCCGCCCGGCAGCCGGCCCCCTGCCTGGGGGGCTCACGCCGTCCGCCTCCCCTCACGGGTGGCCCCGGGCCACTGGCCGCCGACACCGCGCTTTGCTTCCCCTCTGACTGGAGCGCGAGTGCGGGAGCGCGGGGGGGCGGGCACGCCCCTAGCCAGCGTGGGAGCCGGCAGTGACAGGCTGCGGTGAGTGAGCCGCCGCCACGGTGGGAGTGGCGTGAGCGGTGAGTAGCCCAGGCGAGGGTGACGTGAAGGGGTGGGTAGCCACGGTCAGAGTGACGAAGGGGTGGGTAGCCACGGTGAGAGTGAGTGACCAAGGGATGAGTAGTCACGGTGAGAGTGAGTGACCAAGGGTTGAGTAGTCACGAACAGAGTGAGTGACGAAGGGGTGGGTAGCCACGCCCAGAGTGAGTGACGAAGCGGTGGGTAGCCACGGTGAGAGTGAGTGACCAAGGAGTGAATAGTCACGGTCAGAGTGAGTGACCAAGGGGTGAGTAGTCACGGTCAGAGTGAGTGACGAAGAGGTGAGTAGTCACGGTCAGAGTGAGTGGCCAAGGGGTGAGCAGTCACGGTGAGAGCGGCAGGAAGCGCTGTGGGAGAGGCAGCCTTCAGCTGGGGCATTCCGACCGAAGCGAATAATGGCCTGGTGGACGCAGGCCCGAGCGAGCGGCGTCCCTGGCGCGCGCCCACATCTTCCGGACACGCGCCTGGTGGGCGCGCGCCCCCCCGTCTCCCGGGCACGCGCCGCGTGCCGACTGTCCACTGCGCCCAGTGGGCGCGCCTCCCCCCCGTCTCCCGGGCGCGCGCCGCGTGCCGACAGCCCGCCGCGCCCGGTGGCGCGCGCCCTTGCCAGGCGGCGCTGGCCGGGGACGGGCGCGGGCCGAGCGCCCTAGTCAGTCACTGTCCGCCCGGGGCGCGTGCGTGCCGTCGCCGCGCCGGGGGGGGGGGGGCGCTCTCCTCTCCTCGTGCGGCACGCCCTGGTGTGTGTCGGCCGGCCCCAGCCAGGGGCACGCGCTACCCCCCCCCCCCCCCCGCCCTCCCTGCGGTGGTTTCGTGCCCCCTGGCTGGGGGCCACTTATTTCCGTCCACCCCTTTCGCGGTTGTGTAGCCAGTCACTGTAAAAACCCAGTAAAACAGCACGTAAGTAAAACAGCACGTTTCGGAAGGCAGCCTGTGCGCGGCCGGACGTTTTGGCGCCCCCCCCCCCCGGGCCTGGTGCCGGCCGGACAGAACACTCTAACCAACTTGAGAACACAGTAGCACCAGGTCTTTATTCACCACGTGGTGGCTCTTGGCACCAAAAAGCGCTACGCGCGGGGGTCCAGCCCCCAGGCCGGGCCAGCTATCGTCAGCCCACACACGCAACCCTGCGGCCGCTTGCCGGTACAGGTACGGACCCCCGCGCGTACAGTGCCAGGCCTTCCGCCCCCAAGACCTCGACCAGCGTCCTTGGCTGGCGCTCGGCCTGGGCGTGGAACCCCTGCTAGGCTTTGCCCTCGCGGGGGCCGGCGGGGCGCTGCCGGAAAACCACTCCCCCGACTGTGGCCGCCAACAGGTCAGCCCTGCGTTCTGCCTCTAGTGCTGCGTAGACGAAGATCTCCGGTGTGCCGGCGGGCGGCGCTCCCCTTAGCAACTCCCCCGGCCCCTCCCCCTGCCACCTTCTTTCCGCTACCAGTACCCACTCGTGTTCTAGGTCAAGGCCCCCCGCCTGGTGCAGGCGGACTGGGTAGGTAGTAAAATCTTGCGCTAGGACGGTGGCCACGGTGTCCAGGCTAGCCGGTAGGCTAGGCCTAGAGGTCTTCCCGTCGCTAGTCTCGCCTTGGATCTCCAGCAACAGACAAAAGGGTGGGCTGGAGCCGCGGAGGAAGGTGCACAGGTTGTGCAGAACTTGCTGTGGCGCCCGGTTCCAGGTTAGGTGCGACGTGCTACCAAAGTCAGTGACCAGCAGCTGGGGCTGGAGTCTAGCCAGGTCGCGACAGCTCTCCTCTTGTGTCCAGACGTAGCCCTCTTGGCTACCGGCGCTCCAAGCAGCCCAGGGTATACCAAAGATGAGCCCCCCCTGAGCTATCCTGTCTGTGTCGCGTGTACGGTTGGAGCCCAGCCAGGCCACACGCGGCCCGGTGGAAACGGCCGCCCTGAGCTGGTACAGCAGTGCTTGGGCCCTCACCTCGGCTGCCCAAGCACGTGCGGACTGTGTCGGCCCCCGTTGTCCGACCGCTCCGCCCCGCTGCAAGGAATAGACGCGCGCCAGGGCTTCCTCCCCGAAGCACGCCAGGAAGAGGAAACGCCAGGCAGCCTCGCGCAGCAGGAACGCGGCCCACCAGGCTACGCACTCGCTGGCGGTGCCACCTTCCCCGGCTCGCAGGCGCAGGAGGAGCAGCCAGGCGCTACGAAAGGCGGGCTCGCGGACGGGCGGCAGCAACGATGAGCCCCACTTCGATTCCTCCTGCTTCACCTCCATGGGTACCGGCTCACGGGGCCGAGGCTCTGGGAGGGTTTCGCGGGTGGCCGCCGTGGCGGGAGCAAGGGGGGGAGGAGGACGGCGCGGGGGGGGGGCGCAGCGGGGGGGGGGGGGGGCGTGCCCTCCGCCCGCTCCTCTTGCTGCTGCAGCCCCTTCGGCCCCGTCCCCCCCCCCCCCGTCCCCCAGCGGTGGGCGGTCGGGCGTACCTGCGCCTAGGGCCGCCGCGCGGTCAGGCGGCGGCCGGGGCCGGGGCGCCGGCGGGGGCGGGGGCGGGGGCGGGGGCGGGGGCCGTGAGCCGGTCGAAGTACCGGCGGCTGGCCGGGTCATACAGGTCCGGCCAGAGGTACAGGCTGGCCGGCGCACAGGTCGTGCGCCCCCGCGGGCCCCTCCCCCGGGGAGACGTAGCTGTGCCGCACGGCCAAAAAGGCATGGGCGCGCCGGAAGAAGTGCGGGTTTTGCTGGACGAAGGTGTCGTAGGGCAGGACCTTCTCCAGAATGCGACCCCCGCGCTGCGTCCGCAGGCAGACGTGCGGGCCGTACACCAGGATGGGGCGCTGGCCCCCGCCGGGGTCGCGGGCCAGCGCTGCCACGGAGCCTACCCACAGGGCCATCACGCGCCAGTCGAGGTCTAGTGCTTTACTGGAAGCCCGGTAAACTCGCGCCACGAGAGTGCGCTGAACCTCCTGTCGCAGCACGATGCAGCGCTCCAGGCACAGCCGCCGCGCCGCCTGCCGCCGCTCGCGCCGGAGGCAGGCCCCGCAGTACCACTGGTCGGCTAGGAGCGGCTGCTCGGTCCAGGGATGGAAACTCGTGACTTCGGCTTCGCTCGGCCGGCCGCCGCCGTGCTGTCCACAGACGGCGCACGGGGCGGGCCCGGGCCCTCCGTGTCCCGCTGGGCGCGTGGCGGCGGCGGGGTCGAAGAGGCCGCTGGTTCCGCTGGCTCCGCTGGTTCCGGTAGGGGGCGGGGTCAGCATCACGGGCCGGTACTACTTACACGTGCGTTTTGGCACGGAAGGGTGTCCACGGTTCGGGAGGGGAGCCGCCCGTGGGCGGGGGGCCGTCCGGGGGCGGGCGGCCGCCCCCACCGCCCGCCCGCGGCGCCGCGGGTGGGAGCGGGAGGGGGGCGGGGGGGCGGCCCCACCGCTTCTTCTTCTTCCCCTGCCCGGGCGCGGGCGCCGCGGGCGGGGGCGGGGGCGGGGTGGGCCGCTCCCCCCCGTGCAGGCGCCGCCACCGCTGGAGGGTCGCGCCGATCCGCTGGTACATGCACCCACCGCCGGGCGCCACGCCCCCGCCGGCCAGGATGTCTTGCAGCAGCAGCGCGCTCAGCAGCTCGCCCGGCAGCCTCTCCGGCCCCGCTCCTAGGTGGTACAGGCGCGCGGCCTGGCCCTCCTGGTGCAGGCAACGCCGCAGCAGCCGCCGGCCGGCGTCGGCGCCCAGGTGGTGCGCCGCGAGCGAAGGCAGGAAGAGGTAGCAGAACGCACGCAAGCACAAGGTCTGGTCGAGCTCACGGCCGGGGGCCGGGGCGGGGCCCGCCACCGGGCCAGCCCCGGACGGGCGCGCGGTGGCTTTCCCGGGGCCCGCGGCTGCCCCTGGCTCGCCATAGCAGTACAAGTGCATTTGCCTGGCGGCCCAGGCGGCTAGCGAGGCCCCCCACTCCTCCACGGGCCGGCCGCCCCAGCCTAGTTCCTCCCACAGCGGGGCCTGCTGGCGCAGAAACAAGTGCACGTGCGAGTGAGTCTGGTGCTGGCTCCCGTGCGCGGCCGCCACCGCAACCTGTACGTGCCAGTTCAGGACGGCGCGCATCACTAGCGCCAGGGGCCAACGGGCGGAATCGGAGCCCGCCAGGGGGCCGTACAGCTCGGCCGACTCGTCCAGCCACGACGCTAACGCGGCGGCCGGCCGCGCGTCCCGTTCCCACGCCCCCCCGGGCAGTGCCCCCCCGGCGGCAGGTTCCTCCAGCAGGTTGGCGCATTGGTCCCGCAGCGAACTAGCCGCGTCGCCGTGGCGCAGGTGTGCCTGGTGGAGGGTGTGGCACAGGTGCTGTTGGCATTCGGGCAGGCCCCAGCGCAGCCGCATGAAAACCCGGCCCAGGATGCAGGGCAGCTCAGCCCCGAGAAATTCTATCCCCTTGGCGCGGCAGAGCCAGTCGAAGTAGAAGCTGGCTAGCGTGCGCAGGAGCCCGTGGAAGCTGTGGGACCCCTATGCCCACTGTGCCCAGCCACGCCAGGCCGCTAGGGCCTCCTCGCTAGGCGCTGACGGGGGCGGCTCAGGCGCCGGCCCCGGGCGGGGGCGGCTCAGGCGCCGCAGAGACCAAGGCATGCCCCGCAGCTGCCCGGGAGAGGGCGGCGGGTTGGCGAGCACCGCCGGGGACGGACTGCCGGCGCGGGGGGCGAGGAGGAGGGGACCACCCCCGGCTGGCAAGTGTGGCCGGCGCACGCCCGCGGGGCCGGCCCCGGGCGGAGCGGAGGGGGTCGGAAAGGAGGGGGGGGGGAGCGGCCTCCACTCCCTTCCCCCCCTCCGCGGCCGGCGGTCTGTCCCCGGCCGGTTGGCCGGGGTGGCCGGCCCCCGGCGGAGCGGAGGGGGAAGGAGGAGAGCAGCCGGCAGGGACAGGGGGCGGGCCGCGGGGAGGGAGAAGGGGGGGGCGGGGAAGCCCGGCCGCCGGCGCCGGTGGGGGGGCACAGTCCGCCAAACAGCGCAGAAAGCCTGCCTCTCCCGCGCCGCTGCTCCCTCTCTCCCACCCCTGGCTGGCCTGCCATGCAGCACTATCCGGCCGCCCTGAGTAGTTTCGGCACCCCACCCCCCTCCGCCGACAGTGAGCCGGGAGGGGCGGACCCAGGAGGGGCGGACCACGCCCCCCCGGGCTGGGGCGAGGGGGGCGAAGGCCCCCCGGAGGCTCCGGCGTACGAACGGGTGTGTCTGTACGAGGACATCCGCCAGGCCGAGCTGGAGGACGAGCAACAGCACCCCGAGGCCGAGCGTGGGTACTGTTTTGCATGCCTCTTTATGCCGCACGGACATAGCGAGAACAAGGTCTTCCAGCAGCTGCAGGCCAAGCTGGACGAATGGGGCTTGCGCAGCCCGCTGGTGGCCTTGCGTGCGGTGCAGAGCTGGTACGTTCGGAGGTGGCTGCGGGAATGCAACAAGTATTGGTTACTCGGCAGCATCCACCAGCACATTATCCAGCACCGAGCTATGCCTAGGCGCATCTTCCTGCAGAGCGTCCAGCGCATGACACAACTGAGCCTGCACCACCTAGCGGACACGGAGTTGTTGCGCAGGAATCTGCAAACGAACCAGGTAGAGGTCAGCGACACGGGCCTTTGCAAGCTGCAGCGCTTGCTCAACGTCAGCATCAAACTACAAAACCTCATGGAGGAATGAATAAAGACCCCTCCCGCCGCCGCGCCCTCCCCCGCCCGCGCGCCCGGCCGCTCGTGACCCGGCGACCCGGCGTGGCCGCGGTGGGCGTGGCCGCGGTGCCGGGCGCGGGCGGGGGGGGGGGGGGGGGGCAGAGCCGCGCGGCGCCCCGCCGTCGCCATCGCCACCCCCCCCCCCCCCCCCCTCCTGCCCGTGCGCCCGGCCGGCCGGGCGGCGCCGTGGGCGGCACGAGGCCGGTGACGAGCGGGAGGAGGAGGACGACGACGACTACGAGGAGGGCGAGGAAGACGACGAAGACTCGGACAGCGATCACCACGTGGCTGACTACCAGGACGGCGACGAAGACGAGGAGGACGGGCAGGCGTCCGAGCCCCGGGAGGCTGAACGGCGGGCCAAGAGCGAACGGGCCGCGGAGAAGCTCGAGCAGAAGCAGCACAAGAAACGTCGCCGGGACAAGGAGCCGGCGGCGGACAAGCCCCCGGCCAAGAAGAAGACCAAGGTCCGCGCCGAGCCGGAGAAGAAGCGCGAGCGCGTGGCGGGGAGCCCGCCCCGGGCCAAGCACAGCAAGCCCAGCAAGCCCAGCAAGGCCGGCCGGGCCGCGGATAGCCAGCCCGCCGCCCCGCCGAGCCCGCCGAGCGCCAAGTGTGCCAAGCGGGCCTGGGCCGTGGGGGCGCTGCGGGAGAAGCTGGCGGCCGGCGGCAAGATCCCGGCCCACGAGACCGGTGCGCTGTCGGCGCTGCTGAGCCTGGAGCCTGTTCCCCCCCCGACCGGCGACCTGGCGGCCAGGCAGGAGGCGCTGGAAGCGGGGCTGCGGGGTGTGCGTTACGACGCACAGGTGCCGCCCGCGTTGCTGCCGTACAAGAGCCGGACGCTATGGTGTGACAGCAGCTTGCCCGGGCGGCAGTCCCGCCGGAACTGGCCGCTGGGCAAGCAGGCGGTAGTGGATACCAAGCCCCCCGCCAAGCTGGTGACGGAGGTCGCTGCCTCGGGCCTCGAGGGCAGCGTAGCGCGGGTGGAATCCTCGGGGCGGCTGATGCGGGGGCTGTGTGTGCCATCCGCCAAGGAGTCCCCCTGGGTCGGGCCCGCGTACCTCTTGGAGCAAGACGCGAACGTCAGGCGGCAGGACTTTGCGGGGCTCCGGCTCGACGACGTGGGCCACTTCGTGGTGCTCCCCTGGGCGGCGCCGGACAAGAAGAACCAGGAGAAAGTGTTTGTGCGCACCGCGAACGAAGTGCACTGCGCGGCTACGCTCTGCGTGCAGGGCGCGGAAAAGGAGGGTGCCTTTGTGTTGCACAGCGGGGTGACGGCGTTCCTGGCGCTCGGCTTCGCGCGCGCGCTCCAGCCGTGGCTGCCCGAGATCGAGGCCCTGGGCAACCGGCGTTACGGCAAGAAGGGGCGGATCTGCGGCTTCTGGGTGCCCACCGTCGTCCTGGACGTGGCGCGCGCTTACGCCAAGAATGCCAACTGGCTGCCACCGGGTGTGAGCGCCGAGGCGGAGGGCAAGGGCGGCAGAGCCCGGGGCGCCGCCGAGGAGGGCCGCCGCGGCGCGGGGGCGCCGGGGCGAGCGCGCAGCTGCCGTTCAAGGGCCTCACTGATGGCTGCCGCAAGCTCCTGGCCCAAGAGGCACAGCTCACCGAAGTGGTCCGCAAGCAAGTACGCGAACAGCTGCGTGTGCTGGAACGCATGGCCAAGCTGCAGGAAGAGAAGCTGGCGCTGCTGGAGCAGTTGAGCCTAGCCGAACGCACGGCCGCCACCGGCGGCGCACAGCCGGCCCCGGCTGCCGCCGCCCCGGCCCCGGCCCCGGCCCCGGCCGAAGCCCAGTGCGACGCTGCTCCCCCGGCTCCCGCCCAGCCCGTCGCCGACGGCGCTCCGGCCTCCCCCGGGGAGGAGGAAGCGCACAGCCCCGCGGCCGTGTAGCCGACGGCTGGGCAGGACCTAGGTGAAGGACACGGCTAGGCAGGGAAAGGGAGGGGTGCGGGAGAGGGCAAAGCCGCCGTGACAGGAGGGGCTCCCCCCCGGGGGGGGGGCGGGCAGAGAGAGAGAGGGGGGGGGGGAAAGGGGAGGGGGCCCCGGCGGCCGTCCGAGGATTAAAAAAAAGCGTCGTGACACCCGAACACTGACTTCGGCCGTACCAGCGCCGCACAGCTCCGGCCCGTTGGCCTCTGCGCCGCACAGCTCCGGCCCGTTGGCCCCGGCGCCCGGCATGAGTCTGCCCCCCCGGCGCCCGGCCGGACGCCGGGGCTCGCGCCCGTCACCGTAGCCTGGACGCTAGGCAGGTCCAGGGGCCGCTTGCAGGCCGCCCTGCTACCGCCCGTGGGTTCTGCGCCAGCCTAGTCGTGTTGGTACCTGTGTCCTACTACGCCGGCCCTGACGGACTGCGTCCGCCGGGCCCTGGGCGGCCGCGGGCACGGCCGCGGGCAAGGCCGTGGGCACGGCCGGCCTCGCACGTTGTTTGGCCCTGTCGGCCAACTTTGAGCTGCTCGGGGGCCAAGAGCGGCTGTCGTGTCTGGGCCTCCTCGACGGCGTGTCCGGCGAGGCGTTACTGTACCTGCGGGGCTCGACCGGCCGGCCGGCGCCGCCCTTGGCCCGGTGGTGCCTACGGGCCGACCACCCCACCCGGATCGGGGAGAGCTGGGTGTCCGGTACCGGCTACGTGCAGCGCGGCGGCTGGTGGCTGCTGAGCTGCGCGGCCGCCGACCAGAGCTTGTTTGGCCTGGGCTACCCGGTCGAACAGGGGGGGCGGTCCGCGGGCTTGGTCGTAGCCCGCGGGGCGGACCACTACTACTGCCTAGGCTGGGCCCAGGTGCTGGCATGCCGGCAACAGCTGCTGCACCACTGGCGGGCCGCGCCCGGGCTGCCACCGGAGCTGCCCGGCGAACGCCCGGCCGTGACCCGAGTTGAGAGCGGGGCATCCTGGCTGCAGGCCCTCCTGGACGAGCAGGGCGCGCCGAGCCCAGCAGACGCCGACCACCAGCGCGTCTGGTGGCAGTGCGTGCCGCCGCGCGCCACGGTCAGCGTAACCCTGCCGGCGGGCTCCGTGCACTCAGTCACGGCGCCCACGCCGGACGAGCGCACCACGCCGTGGCCCGAGCCCACGGCGCGGGGCCAACCCCCCCCGGCCCCGACCTGTACGGCGTGCCTGCCCCGCGCGGCCCGGCACTGGCGCTTACTTACTAATCAACGCGTGGCCTCGTGGCACCTGCTCTGCCAGTACCGGGGCACCGGGCCGCCCCCCGAGTGTTGCACCGGCGAGCTCACGCCGCAGGGGCCCCGTCACCAGGCCCTGTGCCCCTGGGGCCGGCACCGGACGCCGGGGCCGGCCGTCTCCTTCACTTGCCACCCCGGCGGCCGGCCGGGGGTACCCGACGCGTGCCGTGCGCTAGCCACCGGCGTGCTGCACGGCCGTGTCCGAGCGGTCGACGGGCACACAGAGGCGGCACTGATCTGGGGGGCCCTGGCCCGGGGCGCCGGCCGCCCGCCGGCCTCGCTGCGCCTCGAGCTCGAGGGGCTCGCCGCGCCTTACTCGCACCTCGTGACTCTGGTGCTAGACCTGACGGACCCCTGCTCCCCCGGGGGCGGTCCGCTAAGCCGGCCAGCAGCGCCGGCGCAGCTCAGGCAGAGATAAGCGGGCTGGCTTTTTTAATGTACAGCCAAAACAGGAGTTTGCAGCGGTGGCAGCCCACACGGCAGCCACCTGCAGGGACGGAAGGAGCCAGGGGACCTCCGCCGGCCTAGGGATCGCCCGGCTCCTGCAGTCGCACCGACAGCAGCTTCGTGGGGTCTTGCAGTCGCTGTTCCCACAGCAGGTGGCCTTCGACCCACACCCGGGACATGTCCAGCATATGCACGTGCCGCCGCCGCGCGGCCGACCAGAAGGTGCGGGTGCAGCAGAAGCTCTTGTCCTGCAGGGCCTGGATGCAAGCCGCGCGCAGGTGGGGGCTAGAGCCGAGGCGCAGCCGCGGGTCCGCTAGGTAACGCCAGGACAGCGCCAAGTCCACCAGGCCTTCCTGCGGCACACAAGTCGCGGCCAAGATAGGGTTCTCCGTCTCGGGCCGGTACACCAAGGACAGCGGGGCCAAGGGCGGCGGGGCCCAGGACGAGTCCCCCATGCCAAAAGCTTCTGCGGGGTCTGGCGGCTGCCCCGCCGGCCACACGCACGTCCTCCTCACGCACTTCGCCCCCTACCTCCTGGCCGCCCCTCTCGCTCCCCTCCCCTCCCCGCTTCGCCAGCCCCTCCTCGGCCCATCCCTCCACCCTCCCTCCTTCTTCCTCTTCCTCCGGCGCTCCGTGCCGGCTCGTGCTGCCGCTGCACACAGAAAAGCAGAGCGCTCTGCCACTGCCACCACTCCCCCCCCGTCCGCATGAGCTGTGGACTTTGTTTCAAGGAGGGGCAGACCCTGCTGGCGTGCACCGAGTGCGACGTAGGGGGTTATTGCCAGCCGTGCCTCAAGCGACACCAGCTCACGACTTGTGCGGGGGCGCGGCGGCAGGCCGAGGCGGCCGCCCGGCAGACCGAGGCGGCGGGCCTCGTCCATCTGCTGCGGGGCTGCCGGATCAGCGAGGACCCTGCCGAAGAAGAAGACGGCACGTTTGTCTGCGAAGCGTGCAGCGCCGCCCAGCAACAGCAGCAGTGACCGACTGCAAGGCGCGAGAGACTGGCAGTGGCCCAGTCCGGGCTGCGTGCCCCGCCCCCCCCCCCTCCCCGCCGGGGCCGCCTTCCCCCCCCCCCCCCCCCACGACAATCATCATCAGCACCTCGCCGTCCTAATTAAAATCCTGGGTCCCTTCCCTTCCTCTAGCTGTTCGTCTCTTCCTCTAGCTGTTTGTTTTTGATCAGAGGAAGGAGGGCGCCCTGCCCCCCCCCTTTCTGGAAGAGAGAAAAAGGAAGCAGCACCACTACAAAACTCCCTAACCGACGGCGCGTGTTTTCGAGCTATGGAGCCCGGCGCGGACCAGCTCTGGCAGTTCACGTACGCAGGAGGAAACCCCGTGGCCTGGTGCCAGGGGGAGCTCTGCGCCGCGTTGAAGGACGTAACGGAAAGCCTGGCCTCCGAGGTCACGCAGCAGCAAGCCGCAGTTGAATTACAAAAACAGCACATACCAGAGCATGTGGCTTGGCGCCCGGGAAAAAGAAGATACAAACGCGCGTTCCACGATTTTACCACCCAAAGACTTCGCTCCGAGCTAAAAGAAAAGGAAACAGCACTGGCGGAGCTGGAGTGCGACGAGTTCGAGGTTACGGTTAGTGTCAAGAAGCGGGCCAGGATCTGCGTGCAGCGGTCGGGGGTTGTAGCTACCACGGACGAACACCCGGGCAACGAGGGCCTGACCGAGCTGTGCCAGTGCCCAGAGTTGAAGGGGCAGGAGAACACACTCGTCTCTGCTCCCTCCCCCGAGCTGTGCCAGTGCCAGGTGTCGCGGGAAGCGGAAGGGACGCCCGGGGCGCCCGGGGTTTAGTTTGCACCGCCGGGGCAGGAAGAAGCCAGGCTTGCTGTTGTTCGTGGTTGCTGTGGTAATAAACCGAGGGCACTCAACCTAGCCCGGCCGCACCGTACCGGGCCCATCATGGCTCCCGTGCGTGCGCCGGCCACCCGTCCCCGTCACCGGCTAGGCAGCTCCGGCCGGCCCGGTGCCGAAGGTGAGCTAGAGGCTAGCGTGGTTCATAGGCGCCAGGCACGTTTCTCCGGGCCAGCCAGGGCTAAGGCAGGGGTCAGGCCGCTCCCCCCCTCCCGGGACGCTGCAGGCTCTCTGTTTCCCCCCCCCCCCCCCCCCCCCCCCTGACGGCCAGGCTTTGACAGCAGCGGGCTCCTGGGGGGACGGAGGGCCCGCGAAGAGAGCTAGGTTCTAGTCGCTGACGGCTTCCGCGCCGGTTTGCGCCCGGCAGCTACACGCGCGCGGGCCGCTCGCGGCCGGAGAAGAATACCGGTCTGCGCTGGCCGGGGGCAGAAGGAAGGAGCGAGGGGGGGGTAGACGGAGGCGCTAGGACAGGGCCGGGTACGCGGGCAGCCAGTACCACCAATGGCCCCAGTGCCGGCGGTTGGTGCGCCTGACGGCGGCGTCCGCGGGGGAACCTGCTTGTCCCCACCAGTTGAGGTCCGCGCTCACGACCCAGCCATCCAGGTCGAAGGCCCGGTAGCTGCCCCGGCGCTCCTCGGCGGCCTCGGGGTGCTGGTAAGCGCCGGCCCGCCTCCAGAGCACCGGCGGGAGGGTAGGTATCCAGTCGCTGCCGCGGTACAGGCGCAGCCAGC
This sequence comes from Paulinella micropora, assembly GCA_019918135.1. Taxonomy (NCBI): domain Eukaryota; phylum Cercozoa; class Imbricatea; order Euglyphida; family Paulinellidae; genus Paulinella; species Paulinella micropora. The sequence goes on from WBZZ01004908.1 coordinate 69,084, forward strand.
GCCACCGCCGGCCGGCCCGGCGGAACTCGGACAGCAGCAGGCTGTTGCCAGCCCGGTCACCAATCTTGGGCGCGCCGAACGTGACGCAGGTGAGGGCCGGGCCGGGAAACCCGGATTTGCTTATGAGCCACTGCCCACAACCCAGTGGCCACCGACCGAGTCTCTTTTCTATAACGTTAGAATAGATTATGATCCACAAAATCCCCCCCCCCTCCCCAGACAGAACATTTTCAACCTGCTTAGTGAAAAAACTATCTCTACATGGCATGCTGCTTATGACACTGCTGCTTCTGATTCTGCTACTGTTGATGCTAAGCCTGTGCGTGTGAGATGGAATGCTGCCTTTGATGATGAGGGTGAGGGGATTTTTGCGATAAATATGACACACAATATGATACTGTGATTGTTTGTCGTGTTCCACGCACTCAAAAGAAAGACACAGAGACAACGAGTAGAGTCACAGACTGGCCGAGAAAGAAGAGAGTAGGTCAGGCAGTTAGCTTTTTAGGCAGTGTGTGTCGGAAGAGTATCGGTTGAGTGAGGAGGAGGCGCGCGAGTATGACGACATGTACGAAGACATGGTACAAGACTACCAGAAAAAGCCTACCGCCGCTGAAATCCAGGACATTGCCTTTCAGACTTTACTCCATATGGACGCCAATGTCATTTCGGACGAACAGGCCAAACCTTACTTACAGCTACAAAACACCCCTTCCTATTCGGTCACGATCTTGTAAAGGACAGAAAAGCCCTTACCGCCATAGTAGACGAGAAGTACAGACTCCATTTAAACCAAGAAGGGACTTCCGCCTCTGCCGACGTTAGTGCACTGATGGAGTGGTTGGAGGATGGTTGGCGCCAGAAAAAGGAAGATCCGAAGGAGCTATGCCTCGCGATTGGGGGTGACGGGCGAAAGACGGGGGCGACGTTAAACTCAGTGCTCTGGGCCATGAAGTGCTTTGCTCTAGATAAGAATCGTAACTTAATTCCGGGTTTACCCCACCCAACAACACAGGAGGGGATCTTTCCCCTCCTCATCTCAAAGTGTTCCGAGGATTTGCTCGCCCTGAAAGATCACGCAGGCATTCTCTCTCTCTCTATTTCTCTCTCTCTATCTCTCTCTATCTTTCTCCCTCCCCCCCCCCCCTTCCCCCCCCCCCTCCTCTCTCTCTCTCCCTTGAGTGCTCTCTCTTGTTACCAAGAGTTCGACAAGAAAGGAAGCCTAATTACAACAAGGTCCCCTTTCTCATCGAACTCGCGCAACTTTCTCATCGTTGCTTAGTCAGGTTGGATGGGAGGCAATTAATGTTAAGTTTATGTGCCTTTTTTTCAACCTGACGTACTAATTAAAGTCGCATGAATTTAACAGCATAACCCGAAGCCCTTGATGATCCGTTGCCTTGGTGGCCTCGGTTTCCTCAAACATGCTGATGCACGCCACGTGCACGCGGAAGTTGAAGGTGGGGCGCTCGATGCTGAAATAGTAGCGCGGGTTGGCCTTGATTACCTTGCTGTGCATTCGAATCGTCAGCCACAAAACAAATATGCCTTCGATTGGCTCTGCCTGCAAACCAAAACATATAACATAATGGGGGGGGGGGGAGAGATAGAGAGAGAGACCCCCCCCCCCCCCATCCCTTTTTGGAAAAGTGGGCACGTTGGAGCATGCACACCAGGCCCGCGTGGTAAGCTTTGTAGGAGACGGTGGCGCGGGTATCCACGACCTTGGGCAGGGCCTGGCGATCGAGCCCCAACATGGCGCACGCTACTGCATCTATACCTGGACACCCTGCCTCTACCACTCTCTCACTCGCACGCACGATCACCGCCCCTGCTGCCTCTAACATTCTTACGTGCTTATGAAATGGGTGGTTACTAAAATCAGCGGAAATTTTCATCTCACCCTAAAATTGAGCCCCGGACTTAAACGGAATCATTTTCTGAAATGCGCGAATGAAATCTCTACGCCACAAATCATCATTAGATGAAGTAGGTACACGCATTAAACCCTCAAGAATGCTTACGTCCTTATTGTCTTTCTTTGGTTTGGTGGGCGTGCGTGAGGGAGGTTCGGTTTCCTGTGAGTGTGGTTTGTAGAGTGGGGTTTTTTGATCTCTCTAGATCTCTTCTCACTCACGGACGCTCCCCCCCCCTGTGCCTCAAACTGCTCTCTCCCACTCTCCCACATTACCTCCACAGTGTCCAGTAAGGCACATCTGCTTCCTGCTTTGGCCAGCCGACGCCCCACGACTCCAAGTCGTTCATCATCTTCTTGCGCCGACGAGACCGTGCCGCCTTCTCCTTCCTGCTCAGCTCGGGGGTGGCCTTTCGCTCGTTCTTGTCAGCCATGGCCTGCCTAAACACAAGATTTTGTTCAAACGCCACAAAAACATAACAGAAATGCAGAAAACAAGCTTGGACACCAGCAGCAAAGCAAAATCAACAAGCAGCAACAACAGGAAAGACATATGACAGACAGAGAGAGCACGAAAAGCAGAAAAGACAGAACGCAAAAAAAACAAAGAACGAAGGCATATTTGGAAGGGAAGATATGCATGGCGCATGTGATTATCGCGTGAGTTCATGAACCCTACCTCTAACCTAAGAGAAAATGCGTTGTATTATGATGTAGCATGTGTAATATGGTCAAACGCAATTAGAGGCATCAAAACAAAAACGAAACAGTAAGTGCGCACTGGACCTCCCCCCCCCCCCTCTCACAGCAAAAACGAACACAAAACGCCTCATGCCAAGCATTTTGTCAACACACAACATGTATAGGATAAAAATCCACAAACAATTGCGAAAAGCAATACTCGGGGGCAACACATGGGAAAAAAAAGCATGGCAGCACAGCTACAGAAGCACCAATTTCAAAGTGTCAGTAGTTGGCGAAAGAAGCACATGCACTCACAGTTTTTTGTGCAAAAGTGGACAAACATACTACAGGAACACATTACAACACAAAACAAAACAAAATGTAATGAATAGACAACAGACTCAACACAAACATCATGTGGGGTACACGTCCGCTCCTTCGGGCATTATTTTGTGATAATAAGCACCTTATGTAGTCTGTAGATGTGATGGTTTCGTAGGTAGGTCCTAGGCCATGGGTTTTGCTTCTTCGTGTCCATTCTTCAATTTATTTAACAATTAATAACTAGTTGGATTGTGGTGTCGGCCACACAAAAAAAGCACACAACACACCCAAACACAGTCAATTTAGCAAGGGGAAAAAGGGGGATTTGTGTGAAACCCGAGTGTTATGTGTGGGAAAGTAGAATATGCATGAATTGCGGTATTTGGTAAAGTGGAGATAACACCGACACAGAAAAACAAGCACGAACACAGCTTTGCTTCCCCAAGTCAAGGGAATTCTTGTCGACGGGCTGCCCAAAAAAAATGCACAAAAAATAGACGGCCAGGCTATGTAACGAAAAAACCATGGAAAAGCACGTTAAATACGGGGCACAACTTTTCCCAACTTTAAATCAATGGTTTGTCAAGAGTACTTAACATTTTTTCAAACCGATTGAAGATTCTGTCACTTGACGTTTAATATAGTAAATTTTGATGACTCGAATGGCAAAGCCGTGAACAAGACTTGAATACATAGTACAAAGTCGCCTCCTCTGCGTGTGGTGAACATGCACAACGGTCCCCATGATCGGCCACTCATAAATAGGTGAACTAGCTGCCTTGTGTGGGTGTGATGGCTGACCTTGTGCGTGTTCGCTGTTGGTGTTTCCAAAAGCAGGTAGGACTCGGTTCCGCAATTCGAGCTGTCGACAGCACACACAAAGTGTGACTCTTCCGAAAATAAAGGGAAATTCGAATTTTAAGTCTTGACTAGCCTCCTGTGAGGAAATTGCCAACCGGCATTCAAATGAATACACCGTGACACGGCTGTGGCATTTGATCTCAAAATACTTCCGAGAACAGGGAAGGTACCAAAGACGCTGGGATGGTCGATTCCAGTTTATTTAGTACACTTGCTTGACAGACTACTTGTCCCTTTCGAAACAATGCAAATTCTGAGAACTAACGAGAATTTTTCAAGTGGAACACGAGTTGTGTAGCGGTTTTAGTTGTTCAAGTCAGTATGAGAGAAAATGAAGGAAAATGTGTTAAGTATTGCCACTTTAACTCGGACATATGACTTGGTTTACCATTTTACCTAGAGTGTGTTGACTGGGAACAGGAAAAAGCGGTCCAGGGAAATAAAGTTTGAACAGATATGGGAAAAAGGCAATAGTCAAGCTTTTCTAAAAAGCCAGCTGATAAAGGGAAATGAATTGATTTGCTAACGGCAGTTTGTTACAATCCCTGAAGATAGCTCGATAAAAAGTCGGTAATACAACCAGACACAAATCCCCCAAAGGAGAATGATGTCTCGTTATATCAGCTCAGTGAAGCCGAAAAAGAAAGCGGCCACAGACCACGGTTAAAATGGCATTAGGTCAAATCCGGCCAAACGATATTGAAATACTGGGAAAAAAACTAGGTGTACCTGACACCCGAAAAACTGTACTTTTTACCGGCTATCCGGGGGGTGATGCCTACAGTACCCCTTCCCGTTTTTATGACGGAAATATGCAATATTTTCGTCATATAGCTGCTGATTTCTTTTCTGCACAAACGCTACGGGGTGTTGCAACTAAGTGCATTAACCCACGGATAGACGGTGCAGTGGATAAGTAAAACGCATACACCAGACACGCGTCAACTGTAAATCTCTAGCCTCATTTTTTGTAATACCAACTTTTTATCAAGCTATCTTCAGGGATTGTAACATTGGAGTCACCAGCACAAGGCTGATTTCTTTTCTGGCTTGTTTTTGGAACAGCAGAAAGAAAAATTGGACAGACCTATCTCTTCTGAGTAGGTGTTCCAAAAAACAAATACTCCAGCACATCCCCACACAGCTCCTTTTGCAAAACCAGACGTCTAGGCGTTTGTGAGTAGGTGTCTCAGTACCCTCTACACAGCCTGTATCTGTGTCCTCATAAGGAGGCCAGACACCAGACCTCATAGCTGTTCTTGTGTTCTCTCTTGAGACAGAGACAGAGTAGGTCAACAGACGTACAAACAAACACTCACAGTTACAAACAAACTTGAAGGACACGAGCGTAGTACTCCTCCTTTCAAGTCTGTGCACTTAGTTGCCTCTCAAAACACATACATCAGAGTATTTTTGCAAATCTCTGACTGTTTTTCGACAATAGGTCTGAACAAGTGTCAGACGACAGGTCGACTTCTCAAGGAGTGCTTCTCGAGCCTCTTTGACATTATCTGTACGTAGGTCCTCGTACCTCATAACAGATACAACAACAAAAAGAGAAAAAGAAAATTTTTTGAAGTCGTAACCACGAGATCTGAGCTTATGAACGTGGTATTTAGTTTGCAGAAGCTCAAGCAGCCATGTTCTTCTGCGCGTGTTGCGCTAGAAGAGCAGGTGAGAATGCATGAGATTCAGCAACTCAAGTGATTGGCAAGTAAACCAGTACAAGGTACCCCACTTGGTGAAAAAAAATGGAACGTGATAGACAGTGAGATGAACGTATGGAGTAATCCAGTCTTCTGCGTATAGAGTGGTGGGTCCGACATCGGCACGCAAAAGAACGCTACCATCCTCTCTTGTTACTTGCTTTTTGCGTCTACCCGTCCCATCTAACTCCCATTTATTTGTCCAAATAATAGGAGAAGTTGGGTCCGGGCCCGCAAAATCCCAATCACCGGAGACGATATTTGGATAAGGTGTTTGCGCTTGAGGCGTACACATCTTCCGAAAAATATTACTAGTCTCCTGACCCCACGTTTTAGCGTCAGCTTCAGTAAAAAGGGTACGAGCATTAATTTTCAAAAACTGTGCCCACCAGGCGGCCCAGAATGTCTTAATTCTAGCCCAGCGGCCGGGAGCGATCAGATCTTGAAATGTAATGTCTTCGTCAAATACTGCCTGAAACAAAGTTCGCAAAGGCTGGCCTCTGTCTAATCCAAACGATTGCCATGCACCTTTACCACCTGATTCCAAACGAGGCTGATAAAAACAAAAGCCGCTTATAGCAGGCCCCGGACGTCGTTTGCCTTTATTACTGATTATATCAGCAAATTCTTGCAAACGAGTTGATTGCTTATAGAAAGGGTGACTTGAATCAATATGGATTCCCCATTTTGTTTCCGGCACCCCGTCAATCAGGTAGTCAACAAAGCAGCCGCAGATACGAAGCATCATATGAAGTAAGTCAGGTATATATCTTTCTGGAGGGACAAACCAGAAAAGAGATTTCTCATCTTTATATTTTTTCCCTTTAGTGTTCACGTCCTCTGACTTCCTATTGATGTTCCATTCTAAGTCAAAGTTGTGTCGCTCAGATTTGTGGCAAGTGCACAGATAGCAGAAATGATTACCACCTGCTGACTTATGTGCACATACCGACAGCAGCCACTTCATATCGCCGGTGACGAACAACTTGCAAGGGTAGTGAATGCCGGTCTTGCCGGAAGTCCAACCCTTCTGTTCGAGCTCTTGTAACTCAAACAGAAGTGTTCCTAATTCATTTATTAAAGAAGAAATATTATTAATTAATTAATTAACACTGCCACTTGAAGTTGTTATGCTCTTCCTGGGGGAAGATTGGGTGCATTTCATGAACAACAAGGGTGGGGGGCCCGATTTGCGCAAGCTTTTCTACCCTGGGTCCCCCCTCCCCTCCCCTCCCGCCTCCCCCCTTCTTTGTTGTAGGTTTGTGTTGAAAGCATCTTCCTACAGCTACGTGGTGGGCCCCCCAGGCGGGCTGGCAAGATAAGGTGTTGTGTTACATCACCGGCAACGAGTTCAAAGCCAACCAAGGCAAGCAGGGGGTTTTTCTATCCCCGAGCGCCACGCCACGACCATCGAGGATTGGCTACAATGGAAGAACAAGGCGCCCTGGTGAAGGAGACCGTCACCGCACGCTTCCACGGGTACGTCCTTTACCTTCATATCTATATACATACTTACGTATATACACATACATACTTACACACACATACATAGGTTTCGGATGAAGGCTGCAGCTGGCATCAGGAACATAGAGGAAGGTGTTAGTTTGAAGAGGTTGAAGAAAAACAGGCCAACGATCCCGATTACCCTCTATCCCACATCATGGAAGTGCCTGCGGTCCTTCACCAGGACGCACCTGCCGAGGTGGTGATGCGCAACGACGACGAGCCCTACCCCGCGGAGGACCCAGAAGCGCCTGCGCCGGAAGTCAACCGTCATCCCTCCCTCCTTGTTTGTTTCTTTTGCCTTTACTAATCTTTTGCTGTGTGTGTTAGGTATGTTGCCACCACCAGTGCCACGTGGTCGCAAGCCCCGCGGGCTAAGAAGGCAGAAGCAAAATGTTTTCATGTCTGTGATGGCTGCCAGCAGCGCATGGTTGAAGCTAGCTTGCAACAATGTGAGCTGGTTATTCGTAGCTGTGTGCGTAGCCCTAGCCGCAGTCGCAGTGCAAGCGTTGAGAAAGATGCAGTCAGTGGCCCGACTCAGAATCATTCTCATCTAGAGCAAAACGATGAAGAAGAGCCTGTCAGTGAGATGATGGGTGAGGCGATGGGTGAGCAAGAGCAGCCTGATGAGTATGCCGGGGTGGTGAGAGAGAGGCCCGCTAAGCGCGCTCGCCGCAATGATCCTCGCTATGAAGGTTGGCCTTCTGAGAAGTACGGTAAGCGAGAGGTTGAAAGTGATGACGAGCTTTCCTTCGACAGCAACAGCAGCCGCATCATCTCGTAAGTGTAAGTGTGTGTGATTTTTTTTATGTTAATTCGTAATTGCTTGCTTGTGCTAAAACAGGCCAGTCGAACAGTGGAGCTGTTCCCTGGCCAACAATTTTGCTCTCGTCGTGGGTGGTGGTCGTACATGATCACCACCTACGGCAGGAGTTACAACATCAACAACAACAACAACAACAACAACAACAAAAAAAATTAATCAAAATTAATAATAATAATAAAATATTTTTTACAATATTTAAATATGTATTCATTAGTAATATCCGGGCCGGAAATATTAATATTAATATTTTGAATTTTTGAACTTATCACAGTTTATTAAACTTAAAAAAAATCACACTGTTCCCACTGTGTGCTGTGATTGAGGACAATATTAAAACCTAGATCTAGTGCCTCTGTTTTGAATTGCTGAACGTGCGACTTAAAGCGCGCAGGATAAACAAATTTCTTTGCGCAGTAGTCGCACCTGTGATTATAGTGGAGAAGGAGATCAAGTTTTCAGAGAAAGTCGTATAGACTACTTCTTTCTCACAAACAAAAACACATAATACATAGAGGTGAGACTCTCTCTCTCTACACTGTCTTTTCATCTTTCCTCTCTATTCGTTCCTCAGAGACGAACAGAGTAATTACGGAGTAGAAACAGATCTATCTCCTTTGTATTCCTTCAGAGACCATGTCTTCTAGGTCTGAAGAAGCATATTGGAATGAAGAAGGAGGAGAGAATGAGAGAACTCCAATAGACCAGGAGGATAACGTTGGCCCTCTTGGGGACGGGGGAGATCTGGCAGTGCCTTCCTATGAAACAGGAGGACCAGAGGACCGACTGCTCGCCCCTGGGCGGATGGGAGAGTCGGAAGTAGAGAAAGAGGAGGAAGCGAGGTTTGTGGCCGAATATGGCAATCTAAGTGAGAAGGAGTTTGAGGATAAAATAGGGAAGGATGAGGCCTATAAATGGCTATTCATTCCCCCAGAAATACGATGGGGAGATCCCTTGAGAAAGGAGGATATCTGTTACCCCCTCCCAAAACAAGCCCTGTCTCTTGCAAAATTCCTCAGAGACGACAGTGCACAGTTACAGGTGCAACATGTCTCATTTGGGGACAATATGTCTTTACTGGAGCTTCTCGACCTCACATGGAAAGTGTTCGAGTGTGCTATACTCTATGAGTACCAGTCTAACAAGACTGTCCTGCCATGGAATTCAAGAGCACTGGCTAGGTTGCTCGATCCTGGTCAGGATATCGAATCAATCAAAAGAGGGGAAGGGGAGTTTAAGTCCAGGAACGTCCGAGGACAGATTAATGTCATGGATATACCCCTGAGACTTATGGAGATCAACTTGGTGGACTTGAATAAACTCCAACAAACCCCGATTTATGGCAGGGACCTTCACCCGGCCCTGAAAGAAATAGAAGGCGAAGCTGGAGGGGTGACGAAGATTAAGAAGTTGCATGCGGCCTTGCAGAAGGACGACGCATGGAAGAGGTGGGCTTTCACCAAGGATCATACGATCTTGGAGGGAACGGCCGCACCCGCCCTCACCAATAAAGCGGGAGAGAAGGAGTTGGCGGAGAAGGCTCTGTTCCTTCGGAAGGCTGCCGAGCTCATGTCTTTTTTTCATCATGCTCAAGACCTGCATATCAGGGAAAGAGCAGAGGAGAAAGAAAAGAAGGAGTTGGAGGCAAAGATTGCATTGGCTAAAGCGACGGCTACGAGACAGACACCTTCCTCTGGGCCTTTTATGTCTCCCCCTGGGTACGTCCCGTCAGCCCATACAGCCCCTCCTGCCCCTACGACTAGCTCAGCGCCTACCACTGTCATTGTCAACAATGATGACAAGAAGGACAGACAGGCTATCATTAACGCCTTCCAAAAATATACCAAGTTCGATGCCACTGCTCTGACGCTGTTCGCAGAGACAGCGAGTCAGAAGAACACGGATGCGAACCTTCGAGACAAGCTCCGAAGAATTGATGCTTGTATGAAGCAGCATCCAACGGACGAAACACAGGAGTATGAGGCGTTGTCCACCTTGTTGGACCCATCAATCCTCACACAAGGATTTGATGTTGTGGAATACAAGGCGTTGCGAGCGGTAGAGGTGTCGGCTAGGAGAGCAGCCTCAGACCTGCAGGTGCACGGTGCCAGTTGCCGTCCTCTTGCAATACTTTAAAACTCATGGGTATCAGGATCTGTGTACTGGTACTTTGATTGGGTTTGAGATTTTTCAAGAGGTGAACGAAGGGCTGGGAATTAGCGCGAGGTTGGCAGCGATCCTCACTGAGGTCAGCGCCAAGTACGGGCTCTTGTATAGCCGGAAGTCTATCATTTTGTACTTCCTGAGTGCTTTGTGTGCACGACACCCGAGCAAGCTCGCAAGGATCATACAGTCCTGTCCGACCTTCGCGGCGGTGAAGACGGCGGATTTTTTAGAAACGAATATATACGAGAGGGCCGTAGCGGCTGTTCAGCCGAGCGACCTGTATAGGGAGGTGCTCGAAGCGTGTTCCGACTTGGACACGGCCACCGAGTCATTCTCCAGTGCCGCGACACAAGGGGTTGGAGGTGCTCAAGCAGCACATACAACTCGGTCGGCGGGTCAAAAGAGGGGGAGAGACGAGCCGACGCCGTGCTACCGCTATCTTTCATATATGGCGTGTAAGAATGAGGCGAAGCATGGAGTAGGCACCTGTCCACACAGTCATGACTCTGACGATGACAGGATGCGAAATATCTTCCTGAGAGAACTCAAAGGCTCAAAAAAGGAGCAGGCCTTATACAGAGTTTGCAAGAAGGAGTTGGTGGAGAGGAGGTGGAATGCAAATATGGTCGCGGACGGAGAGTTCCGGGAGGCCATCATTTCCTTCCTTGAGAAGATGAAGAGAAAGGAGGAGAAAGAAGCAGCGGGCCGACAAGCGGCGCCGACTAGAGGAGGAGAGACGAGAGGAGCGTCACGAGGGTCCCGAGGGACACCAAGAGGATGGGCACCAAGAGGTCGGGGCTATCGGGGAAGGGGAGGCCGGACCCCAGCGCGCCCTCCCAGAGGACACGGATACTGGAATTATAGCTCCAGTTCCAGCTCCAACTACCCCCAGCAAGCTTATACCGCTGCGGAGGGGGGACGTCAAGACGAAGACACTGGCTCAGGTGAGCGTGTTGAAGTCCTAGAATGACGGGAGGAAAAGAGGGAGGAGGAGAAGAGAAAGAAGGAGATAAAAACTGTTCTTTTTAATCCGACAGTCACAGTTATGCCTACTGTTGCTGAACAGGATACGAACGGTTCCGTTCCTCCTAGACGTGAAGTTGAAGGCACACAGCCTCACAAGCCTCAAGGTAAGCATTTGCTAGTTCATCCTTCGAGAGCTAATATGATAAATGATGCGAATAGGAAGGCGAAGAAGGCGATGGAGGAGAGGAGGCCGCAACTGAAGGCTAGGTCTCCGCCTACGAAGAAGCAGCGGACCGTTCCCCCGCCAAAGGACGCAACCGTCTCTACGGTAGACAAGTGTACATCTAGTGTACCGGACTCTGTCAAGCGGACACTTGAGATACCGGAAGCCCCGGAGACTCAAGAAGTTAAGTTGGAGGAAAAGAGGGAAGAACGGAAGGAGGACAAGGAACTTGAGCTTAGACTCAAAACCCTAGAACAAAAAATTCATGTGCTAGCGGCTAGTATACATAGACCGGACGCGCTATGCTACACTGACCTCTTTTGTGAAACTTTACAAACCACATTAAAAGTTGGTAATGATACGATGGCGAATATTAATATTGTCGGCCAGAAGTTTTTGAATAGTCACCGGACATGGGTTGACAAAAATATTAGAAAAACAAAGGGGACCCTAAAAGGGATTGGCAGCCGTACGGAAATTACGGGCATCGTCACATTAATTTTCAAATTGAAATCCGGTCGAGTACATCGTGCGGACCTCTGTGTTGTCCCCGATTACCACGGTTCAATCCTGCTGTCGTATGACCAATTGGCTACGATGGGGGCAGTGATCGATTGCGCCGCACGGCGAGTAATTTATGGAGTGAAGAATGGAGAGAAGGAGGATATTAATCCGATGACTACTACTGACTCATACGAGGCTTGTGAGCTGAGTCTAGCAACGGAGAGAAAAAGGTTGGCCTTCGTACATGAGGCAACTGAAGCCTATGTACACCCCTATGTCACAGTGCCGGACGAACTGTCCTGGACCGACAATTGGGAGACGGAGATGCAGGCGTATACGGTTACGATTCCCGCATGGGACAAAAAGTCTATTGATGACTTAATCGTAGCGCGTAATGAGGAGATAATATGTGTTGCGAAACAGTGCCCGTCGTTGGCCAGATTCGCAGAAGGTGGTGGGGCAGATGTCCATATTACTAATGGCTACTGTTACCACGCAAAGATGTCAGATGAAAAGAGAGAGGCGTTTGTGCCAAGGAGGAAGGGGCGTATCCCCGATACTCCAGAGGATGACATTAAAACTTTTATCACGAACTTTTGGGGCGATGTGCCTACCTGGCCGCGCTGATTAACTGAAGTGAAAAAGTGTCTACGGACTCTATTTGAGAGTAACAAGCCGTATACTGTCATTCTGCCGTACAATGAAAAGGCGATCTGGGCACAGGAGATAAGGGACCGGCTTATTGATCATCCTATACCGGTTCCCTCTCGCAAGCAACAGTTAGTGGTGGCTTGTCGACTCGGGTCTCGGGAGCAGAGCAGTGCATACAAGCGGAAGCTCAGAGCCCAGGACAAGTTGAAATTGATACCTCAAGCTTTCACATGCTTTGATGGTTTCTACACCCGTAAGGCTCCGATACAATACGCGAACCTTATTGATATGCTTGTCGGACTCGGTCATGATGATGAGCCGGACACAGTCACGTATGAACGGACGGGACTGGACGATTTGTCCGAGGAAGATTTGAGTTTGGAGGAGGACTTAGCGCTCCTCAAAGAACATAAGAAGATGTCGGAGGAAGATTTCCAAGCGGCGGCGCGGAAAATTTTAGAAGAAGGAGTGGGTACGGAGAGAGAGAAGGAGCTTCTCAAAGCTAAGATGGAGGCGTACAGAGAAATTTTCGACCCTCCTCGGGCAGGTGGTGTAAAGTCGGAGGACTTCACTGCTGTCATTTACAAGATACCGGGTGCGGAGCCATCTCCGGCACCGCGGAGGGCAAATTTGAGCATACATGAGACGAAGATAGCGGAGGAGAACGTGAGACAGTTGCTCAATGAGGACTTTATTGAGAGATCTACATCTCCAATTGTCTCTCAACCGAAAATCGTCCCCAAGCCAGGAGGGGAATGGCGTTTGACGATCAATTATGCCCGTGTGAATAAGGTGCTAGAGGAAGAGAGAAATCCTCTGCCGACCTTAGAAGAGGGCAGAAGAGTGCTGCGGAATGCTAAATTCTATTCGGTCATTGACCTCAAGAACGGCTTCTGGCAGATACCACTGGACGAAAAATCCAGATGGCTGACTGCATTCGTGGTTGGTATGGAAATATACCAGTGGAAGGTGCTTCCGATGGGACTCAAACAGGCCCGGCACGGGACTCCAATGTTACAATCCCTGAAGATAGCTCGATAAAAAGTCGGTAATACAACCAGACACAAATCCCCCAAAGGAGAATGATGTCTCGTTATATTAGCTCAGTGAAGCCGAAAAAGAAAGCGGCCACAGACCAAGGTTAAAATGGCATTAGATCAAATCCGGCCAAACGATATTGAAATACTGGGAAAAAAACTAGGTGCACCTGACACCCGAAAAACTGAACTTTTTACCGGCTATCCGGGGGGTGATGCCTACAAGTTGAAAACGTAACAACTACTATATAAGTTATGACAGTTGATAAATAAATGGAAAAATGAAGTAACGGAACTAAAAATAGAAATGTAAACTTGAAGTCAAAATTCGAAGAAAGTTTCACACAATATTAATGTTTCGGTCCGGTACGGTATTCATTCCGATAACGGCGAGCTCAATCGAATAAAAATAAACTAAAAATACTCTTTATTTCAAGTTTGGCTGACATAAAATTTAGATTCACTTAAGTGGATCGAGTGCCGGGACCGTACACTTAAGGGTCAAAGTAACGTTTCAACTGGAGCTGGTAAGTGAGTTGACGGGGGACGCCTGGGAGAAGAATACACCGGCGGAGAGCACCCAGGCTCTGGGCAGCTTACATCGTAAGGAGAGCTATCAGACTGAGCACCTGCCTTAACGACAGGCAAAAGCCTGTCATTACTACTGGCAGTTGACAATTCACTCCTTTTTGACCGGCAGTTAGATTCTCCTCTGCACGACGTTACGACTTCACTAAATTGTTTTCGACTCGTGATTCCGTTCAGAAATGATTTCAAACGATCAAGTCAAAGTTCTTTTTAGAAAAAATCAAAGATTGCCTTTTTTCCCCTATCATTGCCTTTTGTCACTTTTTCAGTGAATTGCGGTAAATTTGTTGACAAGGTAAAAAGAGGTGGCAAGAAAAACAATGTTTGACTGCTTTTTACATCCGCCCCAGTCATTTCCCATTACCCTTTGAGTTTCGAGTTTCAAATTCGTTTTCGACCAACCCAACCCTATCCGTTGAATGACCGTTAGGATTGTTGTAAAGCTTGGACGATTGGAGATTCACAATCTACGACTCACACTCGATCGTATTTTGCAACAAGTCTGCAACAAGTACGAAATTACGTAAATAAAGAAGTGACCGTTCTGCTATTTACTGGTATTTCACCTGCTCTCATCGAGTCACGACTCAATGCAGCCATAGTGTTCTAAAGTAAGAGTTCGTTGTACTTAACCAACTGAAGAGTTGTATACAAACTCACATGCCACCCAGTGCTGCTTGGGAGAAATTTTAACTTTAAGTGACTGTCACTCACAAAAGGACGGTCGATAAATCCAAGATTTTAAAGTTCAAAATACGAACTTTGCTATGAGCTACAGTAGATAATAGCAAAGTTCGTATTTTGAACTTTAATATCTTGGATTTATCAAGGGAAGAAGCTTGACTGAGGCTAGGGGATGGGGCATTCTGTGGAAGTCTCTGGTTCATACCAGGACATTCCAACTCAGATGCACACCGGCACACACAGAAGGCAAGATCGTATTTTTATCCAGCAGAATAAGCACATCATACATCCATCATACCACCGTAGCCCAGCGCTCCCACGGACAAGGCCACTTTCTCATTCTCTGTCAGAACTTTCGCCGTCGTCAGGAATCGATTCTTTTTCTTCAGCTTCCTCTCTTTCCTAAAAAAGTTAAGCAAATCTATCATTTTGCGGCGTGGTATCGAACAATATGTATACACACACACACACACATATATATATATATATATTTATATATACATATACATACATGTGTATATATATATTCTATATATATATATATACATACATACATACATATATATATACACACGTATGTATAAAAGACAATGATTAGCAAGGAAGGAAAGTAAGGGAGTAAAAAACTGGAGGAAATACATATAAGGAAGCTTGAAAGGTAAACGAAATCGGGCAAAGATAAAATAGATGGCAGGAGTAAGCACAACGGAAAACGAATAAGTACAATCTTTTTGCTTGTTAATGAACTAGGAAATCTATTGGAAAAAAAATCCAAGTCTGGTCCTGTGTAGACTGGAAGTGCTCTAAGTCTAACCAACTGCTCTGGGGATGGCAAGATATCGTACAGGACAGACTTGAGTACCATTTTCGATGCCTTTGCGCTTTCCTCTTTAAACGAAGCCTCTCACGCTCCTTTTCTTGTTCATCCAACTCCTCTTCTGACTTAGTTTCTTCTGGCTTAGTTGCAGACTCCTGAAGTGTGAAATAGCAATATCGAAGAAATCATAACGTCCAAAGGAAAGGATAAATAACTAATATATATAATAAGTTGAAAACAAACAAGAAAAAAAGTCCCCTCCTTCCGCCCACAACACCACAGACACACACACAAGAACATGAACAACCAAGTATATTATGAAACAAAGGACACGAACCATTTGTGATGTTGATGCCGCAGACGGATTTTTTTCCTCCTTCACTTTTGCCGACGCTTGCACTGCACTGTCCTTCGATGCCTGGCCTTGCTGTGTTTGCAGCACAGCATTTGCTTTTGTGGCCGGCT
>WBZZ01004908.1:102500-110989 GCA_019918135.1 Paulinella micropora
TAGGGGCTGCGCTAACACCTGAAATGATGGTTTGCGGTGCGCTTCTTCGCGCACTCCCCCCCCCCCCCCCCCCCCCCCCCTCTTCCCAAGGTTGCTTTCCTCTCATTCTCACATGCACAACTTTTACAGCCTTGGAGCAATCTCAGCCATTCATTTTGGTGGCGGCAAATTTGCTTCGGGTACGTAGAATCGCAGGGCTGGGGTTCCCGGGGGAAGGGCCCCCCGGACCCACCTTCCCCGTCGACAGGGTACGTTAAATTGCCTGAGGTACCAGCAGAACGCAAGTGTAAGCTCCGGTGGCACAAACACCTAAAATCTCTGGTTTTTGTGCCACCCGGCACCAAATTTTTTGGATCTCCGAAGAGAGCTCACCGGGAGGTGTCGGGAACACCAAATATCAGCCTCAAACTCCCTCTGGTGTGCGCGAAGCGCACCGCAAACCATCCTTTCAGGTGTTGGCGCAGCCCCTAGTTATTATTATTATTATTATTATTATTATTATTATTATTATTATTTTGGACACCGTGATAGCCCAGTGGTCAAGTTCTACCATCTGGGCCCTGTCGCCAGTTCGATTCCCGTCGGTGCCACCAGTATTTTCATTGAACATACCGGTCTATTTCTGGACCAGTATTTTCATTGAACATACCGGCCCGTCTGGAAGTGTTGGAACTGCCCTTGCGGGGGTGTCATTAGAGCTTATCGTCAATTCTTCGTACTCCCCTCACGGGTGAGACGATGGAGGCGCATGTGCAGAAATGCATCAGCCATTGACAGAGAAGCACTATTATTATTATTATTATTATTATTATTATTATTGGACACCGTGATAGCCCAGTGGTCAAGTTCTACCATCTGGGCCCTGTCGCCAGTTCGATTCCCGTCGGTGCCACCAGTATTTTCATTGAACATACCGCTCCGTCTGGACCAGTATTTTCATTGAACATACCGGTCCGTCTGGAAGTGTTGGAACTGCCCTTGCGGGGGTGTCATTAGAGCCTATCGTCAATTCTTCGTACTCCCCTCACGGGTGAGACGATGGAGGCGCATGTGCAGAAATGCATCAGCCATTGACAGAGAAGCACTATTATTATTATTATTATTATTATTATTATTATTATTATTATTATTGGTCAAGTTCTACCATCTGGGCCCTGTCGCCAGTTCGATTCCCGTCGGTGCCACCAGTTTTCATTGAACATACCGGTCCGTCTGGAAGTGTTGGAACTGCCCTTGCGGGGGTGTCATTAGAGCCTATCGTCAATTCTTCGTACTCCCCTCACGGGTGAGACGATGGAGGCGCATGTGCAGATTTGCATCAGCCATGACAGAGAAGCACTATTATTATTATTATTATTATTATTATTATTATTATTATTGAACATACCGGCCCGTCTGGAAGTGTTGGAACTGCCCTTGCGGGGGTGTCATTAGAGCTTATCGTCAATTCTTCGTACTCCCCCTCACGGGTGAGACGATGGAGGCGCATGTGCAGAAATGCATCAGCCATTGACAGAGAAGCACTATTATTATTATTATTATTATTATTATTATTATTATTATTATTATTATTATTATTATTATTATTATTATTATTATTGGACACCGTGATAGCCCAGTGGTCAAGTTCTACCATCTGGGCCCTGTCGCCAGTTCGATTCCCGTCGGTGCCACCAGTATTTTCATTGAACATACCGGTCCGTCTGGAAGTGTTGGAACTGCCCTTGCGGGGGTGTCATTAGAGCCTATCGTCAATTCTTCGTACTCCCCTCACGGGTGAGACGATGGAGGCGCATGTGCAGATTTGCATCAGCCATTGACAGAGAAGCACTATTATTATTATTATTATTATTATTATTATTATTATTATTATTGGACACCGTGATAGCCCAGTGGTCAAGTTCTACCATCTGGGCCCTATCGCCAGTTCGATTCCCGTCGGTGCCACCAGTATCTTCATTGAACATACCGGTCCGTCTGGAAGTGTTGGAACTGCCCGTGCGGGGGTGTCATTAGAGCCTATCGTCAATTCTTCGTACTCCCCTCACGGGTGAGACGATGGAGGCGCATGTGCAGATTTGCATCAGCCATTGACAGAGAAGCACTATTCTTCTTCTTCTTCTTCTTCTTCTTCTTCTTCTTCTTCTTCTTCTTCTTCTTCTTCTTCTTCTTATTCTTATTATTATTATTATTATTATTATTATTATTATTATTATTAGAGAGCCAGCATCCTGCTGCATCTGGATCACCCTCCCCAACCTTGGAAGAGAAGTCACATCCGGAAGGGTCTGGTCACGGAACTGCGCGAGGAGGTGGCGGAGGAAGGTACGAAATGAGCTGGATAAGAGGTGTATGGGGGCTATTGCACGTCTCTCAGACGGTGGTCATGGCGCGAGAGCTCCGAATTCTCGGTCTCGGGGAAGTCGAGGTTGAATTCGCGGGCAAAGGTAGCGAGCGGCATTTGCGGTTGAAATTTGCGTCTAGCGAGGAGGCGGAGAAGTTGGTGCGGCTGTTGCGGGAGCGTAAGTTCTTTACGGGAAAAGTCCATGTAGCGATGGGTAGGACTTTCCGGGAAAGAGAGAAGCAGCGGGCCGCACGGGGGGGTGCTCAGTATGAGGAGCTGCAGAGGGAGCTTCACCAGCAGGGGTTTGGCTACTGGGTGCTCGACGTGGAAGTCGACGAGCCCCAGGGCGAGGCCCCAGGCAGTGAATCTCCCTCAGCCGTGTGGGGCGGGATGCGGGAGTTGGAGGAGGTAGGGCGGAGGTTGCGGGATGGGCCGTGGCGAGTGGCGGGGGGGGGGCCCGAAGCGGGGTCACCTAAGCGCAGGCATTGGCACCAGCTTCGCTCTTCCTAATTTGTGAAGGGCTTCCCATTGCGGGTGGCCTCACATAATTGGCAAGGGAAAGTGGGTGTGGATAGCCCAGGCTTCGGAGAGTGGCCGGAGCATTACAAGCAGCGAGGCTGGATGATCGTCGGAGTCCAGGAGCATAACCTATCGTTGCAGAAGGTGAAGAAGCTCCAAGCCGACGGCCTCGCAGTCCTCGGCCAAGCGGCTGCAACTGGTGCAGGCTCGCGTCTCTTGGGGGGAGTCCTGACGTTGGTGGCCAACTTTCTGGCGCCGTGCGCGACAATTGTAAAGGCGCCTGTCCCACACCACAGCAACTGTGGGTGAGGCTGTCGTCTGGGAGCGCGACGGCGTCAGATGTGTTTGTCGGCAACGGCTATTTCCCACAAGAGAATCCACGAGAGGAATCCATTGCAGCCTTTGTGGCGTGGCAGGCGGCCATCTCCTACTTCGCCAAAGGTCACGTGGTAACGGTCTGCGCCCGTGAATGCTCGGACCACTAAGCCTGAGACTCTATCTACTACCTGCTGAACCTCATCGGGGTCCTCCACTGCTGACAGATCCTGGAGGCCGTCTGGCAGCAACCCCGATATACCAGCTGCAAAGGCCTCGTCGTACTTCAACCTGAGCTTAGATAACTCACTCTCTTGCCCCTTTACTACCCTACCTATCAAGCGATCTGCCTTGAACGCCTTGTACCTCTTCACCTGTTTTTTGGGGGGTGGCTGCGCCCCCCAAAGCAATACCACCCACACAGCTTCGTGGTCGGTATCCAAGTCCACCTCATCGATGCCAAAACTCGCCGCTTCCGCCAGCTCCGGCGAGACGCAGATGTAGTCCAGCAGATGCCGTCGTCCATCTACATGTTCCTGTCTAGACCACCAATATTTGTCACCCCGTGGTTGCAAAACCCACTGAGATTGCGCAACCCCGTGGCAACAAGTACCGCCGCCAGCAGCTCACCGTTCTCGCTCCTAACCCCTCTACCCTTCTCATCTACCTCGCCATAGAGGCCCACCACCCCCTCCTCCCGCGATTTTCTGGCAGGCCCCAGCTTAGCATTAGCATCAGCCACGAAGGTCCTGGGGGTCGGGGTGGTTAGTCCAGGTTTCACTAATGCATGGTTTGATGGAGTTCTTAGGGAAGCGATCGCGCGACGGAGAGCGGTATATGGTTGCTGGCGGCGGGATGAGGCCAACTTAGAGGCTTGGCAAAAATATGTAGAGGTGAGGAAGTCGGTCAGAAAATTGTGTAAGGAGAAGAAGAAGCAAGCGTGGAAGCGGGTCCAGAATGAAACTGCTGCCAACTTCAGGAGCGCCTACCATGGCCACATATTGGAATCTGTCAAAGCGTCTGGGAGGGGTTCGGCGAGCCAAGGCTTCGGCACCGGTTCGGAAGCCTGATGGTATTCTGGCATGCACACTCCGTGAAAAACTACATGAATGGAAAGAATACCGCCAACGTATGGTGGTCCCCAAGGAAAACCAGTTTTGGAGGATGCATGCGTGGAGGAAGTCGGCTCCGATGAAGAAGCATCGCTGATTGAGCCCGATCGGAAGGCCCGCGAAACCTTCCGGTACAACGACGATTTACGCGACCAATTCGAGGCAATGGTACAAGCCGAGGAGATCCGGGATGAAATGGGCCTGCTTGACTACGATTACACCGAGGCGGAAGTGAAGCTCTGCCAGGGTAATCTTCAGAACCATAAGAGTGCTCACCTGATAAGATCAAGAACGAGATGCTCAAGTAAGGGGGTGCGCAGATTGTGAGCTCAACTGGTGTTGAAATCGTGTGACTGCACTCCAAGTGATTGGGGCAAAGCAATCATCGTCAACATCCCAAAAGACGGCGACCCAACCGACCCGGAGCGTTTGAAAAATATCGTGATCCTGAGATATCTAGGCAAGATGTATCTGTCACTTATGGCGGCAAGGCTCAATGCGTTCATCGATCATCCGGGCAGGCTGCGTCCAGAGCAGGGTGGGTTCCGGCCAAAATGTGGAACGGGGGAACTAGATTTTTGTCCTTAAGGAGCGTTTGCGCCTTAGACAAGAAGCTGGCCTCCCTTCCTACGTTTTGTTCGTGGGTCTGAGAAAGGCGTTCCCTACGGTGTGGCGGGCTGGGCTGTTTCAGAGGCTAATCCAGGTTGGGGTATGCGGCAAGTTCTACCGCATCCCGCGACGTTTCTACAGGCGAACATCATCCCGAGTACTGGTCGACGGCGAGCTCACGAGAGAAGTGCTGGAAGAGATGGGGGTACAGCAAGGGTCCCCGTTATCATCGTTGCTGTTCAACGTCTTCATGGCGATCCGCATCGCGAAAGAGCTGCAGATCGAAGACCTCAACCGCATCGAAGATATACGGACCCTGCTTTACGCCGACGACGTGGCGGTTATTGCGCATAGTGTCACGGAGCTGCAGCAGATTGTAAATGTTGTTGCGGAATTCGTGGAGGACTATCGGCTCGAAATCAACCTGAAGCCTGGAAAGACGGAAGTCATGCCGATCTACAGGCACGCCAAGTCCAAAAAGTCTCGACCGCGCGTACTGTTCTGGGGCACGGTCCTAAACGTCACCGATCAATACAAGTACACGGACACCCTCTCCGATAAATCGCAAGCAAAACGAGCGACGGAAGTCACCGTAGCAGGAACGGCGGCCTACTACCCCCTCTGGATTGCCCACTACGTTCCAGCGCGTCTTCGGCTGATGAACTGGAAGCAAATGGTCGGCGCTAAGCTGCATACGCTTTCTGGGATTTACCGGGCACCAACCAGTTAGGTAAGCTGGAGGGTGCGCTGGCGGCTCCCTTGCGGGTCATTCTGGGGGTTGGTGCGCGCATATGCGGTCTCATCACCAGGGGTTTAGGTCGCACGCAGAGCTTTAGTATCGTTGCCAAGGCGGCTCGGCTTAAGTTCCTAGGGCGCATCGAGCTCCTAGGCAACGCACCGTTAACACGTAGGCTCTATAGCACGTCAGTGCAAAGGAAGGAAGACACGGAAGGTTTGATCTTATCAGATCGCAGGCTCCGAGAGGGCTTGGATGCGCTCAAGCGGGTTGTGAACGAAGATGGCACGGTAGATGATAAGGACTGGCAAACCGCTCTGGCGAACTGGAATGAGGTGGTAAAGCAAGGGTCTGTCCGGCAGGAAGTAACTGGTTGGAAGCGGCAAACGAACCCCACTGACGGGCTTAGGGTGCTGCTTAGCCAGATGTCCTCCCGCTCTGCTTTTCCCGTTGGCGGGCGCTGGAGGGGGGAAGTCACAACCTTATCCGGAGCGATTGTTAAGCTGCAACAATCGCCTCCGTCTCTACCGATCCAAATTAGGCTCATGCTCGCCGGACTGCTCCAGCTGCTTCGCTCTGTGTGGCGTTGAGGCTAACGAGTCGTTACGTCACTTCCTGCTGCATTGTCCTGCGTTTGCAAGCTCTCGTGACGCGCTGTTCAGGTTTATCGATGAGGCGCAAGCCCAGCAGCCTCTCATGCTGAATAGAGGGGGGCTTTATCAAAGGGAGTTGCAGGCAGCGGAGGAGGAGATGAGGATATTCAAAGAGGAATGGCTTAAGGGGGAGGAGGAGAAGATAGCGGCGTTGCTTGGGTTATGTTTACCCCAATTCCAGAGGAGGTAGAGGTGGAGTTAGGAGATTTGTTGCCACAATCTGGAAGGAGTGGGAGGATATGGAGGCACAGATCAGGGAGGCTGAGGGGGCAGAGGAGGCTGAGGAGGTGATCGACCTTACGGTCGAGCAGGGGGCGGGTAGGAGGAGGAGGGGGCGGCCTAGACAGGTGGAATGTTTGGCTAGATGTTGTAGGTAGAGGTCAGCGCAGCGTCGCGGACTTCTTCCCGGCAGATAACCCCTCTCAACCCAGGCACCCACATACACTTGCACATGCACAGCACGCTCACGCACACTTTGTACCGCCAGTCGAATCGTTGGAGCGGAGCCGCGTCACCGAACGGCCCCGTGATACTAATGGAGGCACATGTCCGACAGGATCAAAGGCCAATTGACGGATAAGTCTATTATTATTATTATTATTATTATTATTATTATTATTATTTTGGGGGGCACCAATACATGGTTGGGTGTCACCGCCACACGGCGGGGTTGGGGCCGTTGGCAGCTTGTTATGAGGGGTACATAATCAGTGCTCCACTGATTCATGAGACGGAAACTTTTACTGAGAGAAGCTCTCTCACCACGCTCACTGCTCTTGGCTCGGGGTGGCCTCTGGTATCACTCGGGGTGCGGGGGGTGGGGGTTATCTGAGGGAGGGGGTTGGGCTCAGTGGGTCACTGGACAGGTTGGTTAACTAAACTACTGTCGGTATGAGTGGGAATGAAGGCGACAGGCTCCACACATTTCCACAAGCCTTGAAATCACTCAATTGCCACAGTAGCGACTGCCTGGACGCGGGGCTCCTGACTCACCCTCTCTCCCAGAACCCCTCGTGCTCACTTTGCGGATGCCATGGGGATGCTCTGGCGGAGGGTCGGGACGTGTTGGGTGCATGTGACCGGGCCTGTCACTTAGTGTTCTCGGTAGATGACTCTTTTGTAGCTTCTATCGGACGCAGGGTGGCTTGCCACGACACCTCAATGATGCATAGTACGTCACGTCTCTGACCTGGTTACGGGGGCGGGTAACTGAGGCAGGTTCCTGAAGGCTGGTTACGGAAGCTATGTTATTGTTGTTGGGTTCCTGGCTGCTATGTTATTGTTGTTGGGTTCCTGGCTGCTATGTTATTGTTGTTGGGTTCCTGGCTGCTATGTTATTGTTGTTGGGTTCCTGGCTGCTATGTTATTGTTGTTGGGTTCCTGGCTGCTATGTTATTGTTGTTGGGTTCCTGGCGGCGTACATGTTTATGCTTTTTTAAGGGTTGAGCTTTAAATAACCCCACTCGGGTCTTCTTTTATCGAGCTCACCACTCGGTGGATGGAGGCCTGGGGTAGACTTATACGATGTTTTTGATGCTAGGTTCCGTCTCCAGGGATTCGACTGGCATCGCTGCTTTGCCTCACCGCACTGCCTCACCCACACATCCACGCTGGCACACTGTTTCTCCTCTTGCTCTTGTACCTATGTCGCACACAGCTATGAGCTCACGCCGATGAGTGGTTGTGACGAGGTGCACCCAGCTGGATTGCGGGCGAGCCACGGCGGCCTCGCTCTCGCTCGCTCTCTCTCTCTCTCTCTCTCTCTCTCTTTTTTTTTTTTTTTTTTTTTTTTTTTTTTTTTTTTCTTTTTTTTTTTTTTTTTTTTTTTTTTTTTGTTGTTGCTTTGCTTTGCTTTGCTTTGGGCGAGGCCTAGCTTTCACATGGGCGGGCTGAGCCTATGAGGGGCGCACGATAAGCGTTCCATTGATTTATGAGACGGGTCCCAATTACTGAGAGTAACTCATGTGAGTTGCTCATCATACTCATGGCTCTTGGCTCGGGGTGGCCTCTGGAATCACAAGGGGTGGGCACTGGGGGAGGGGGTTGTGTTCAGAGGGTCACCGCGAAGGATGGTCAACCAAACTACTGTCGGTCGGAGTTTGTACGAAGGCGAGAGGCCCTACACCTTACCACAAGCCTTGAAACGACTAAATGACCAAAGTAACGACGGACCGGAGCGGGGCTCCTGGCTCACCCTCTCT
>WBZZ01004909.1:0-10000 GCA_019918135.1 Paulinella micropora
GTCTGTTTGTGAATGTGGGCACGTTATAATGGGTCGAGTTGCATGTGGTCGCAGGGAGTGAGCTTAAAAGGCCTCACGTGTGGTGTGTGTGTGTGTTGGAGGGAGTTGGGGGGGGGGGGGGGGGGCAAGTTCTACCGGGTTGAGCTGTGTGTAGTCGCCGGGAGTCAGCTTGAGAATGCCTGGCCACCACAGCAGCCACGCCAACACACACACACACACACACACCCATGCGGGTGCGCAAGAGAAAGAGAAAGAGAGAGAGAGAGGGGGGGGGGGGGGGGGGGAGGGAGGGAGGGAGGGAGAGAGAGAGAGAGGGAGAGAGAGAGACAGACAGATATATAGATAGATAGATAGGTAGATAGATAGAGAGAGAGAGAGAGAGGGGGGGGGGGGGGCGCAGGTAGGTGATATCGGGTGTGGGCCGAGCGAAGGACAAGAGGCTGTGGCGTCCGGCAGCGACAGGGAGGCGGCCGACAACAACAACAACAACAACAACAACAACAACAACAACAACAACAACACAACAACAACAAGCGACCGAACGCGACGGCGAGGAAGTCGTTGATGAGCGCGACTTCGGGGATGTTGAGGTCGCGCGCCATGTCTTTGCCCACCAGCCGCGGCCAGGACGGAATGTTCGTAAAGGAACACTAGAGAGATGGAGAGATAGATAAACAGGTACATAATCACGAACATACATACATTTGCTTACACATGCAAATACAAAAGTGCAAATACGAATGCAAATAGAAATGCAAATGCAGCGGCAACATGGAGTGCAATCTATCTAGCAAGAGATAAGGCGAAACAATGTACACAGCACCAGCAACTGTCTCAAAAATATGTGCCTGTAGTCACTTTCTTTGAGAAACACAAATCACCCCAAATTACCACTTTTATCTTCTGGTGGTAAAAAGTGTACTGTACAAGTCAATTAAACCATCCCTTTCAAATCTGCAGGTGAATTGTATACTCTGTAGACACTACCGCTTTCCTCTGCTACTCCGCTCTGTCATCTCCTGCTTACAGCTCTCATGTGCCATCTTGGCGACCTCGTTGTTGTAGACCGGGCCGGCCACTGCTAGGCAGGCATAGACAGGCCAGTTCTCGTTGCTGACATTCCATGCAGTCTCATGGTCCGCCTACACAGTAGCCCGTCAGCACAACAGACCAACGCTAAGTCAAATTGAAGGCAGGGCCTCGACTCAGTGAGACCCTCCAAGGCTAGCAGGGACCACGACATGCAAGATAAACCAAACAAGAAAAGAAAAGCAAGGAGAGAGAGTGGGAAGGCAGAGAAGGACATGGGATGCGAGCGGATTGAACCTCGCGAAGGAAGAGCTCCAGGATCACAGTCAGGGAAGGATATCTACACATAGATAACAATCAACAGGTCGGTCAAACAGATTAGTGAAAGGAAACCCAGACAAGGCCCGATCGAAAGAAAGACCAGATAAACACGACCGAGTAAGAAATACGTCGATCAGGAAAACATTCTATTTGGAGATGTTGAAAACGTATTGCTTCGTATTGGACCTGCCACTGGCGTAGAATTTCTCGAATATGAGCTCTGACCTCCTCCTAAGGACCTGCAAATCATCGAACAAAGGCAGTGCATTAACGGGAACGTTAAAGTGAGAATATGAGCTAGATAACGATGTGTTCGCAGCAGGGAGACGATAACTGCGTTGACTAGTATGAACAACTTGTAATTGACCTGGTGGGAAAACAGCTGCAATCGCGCATTCGTACCCCCGATGTCACCTGAAGAAACAATTTGTGAGAGTGATAACTGTACCCTTTGTTGTGTAAGCTTAATTCAAAAAATGAAGAACCAGCGACGAAGTACTTAGCCATGCCCAGCTATGCAGGCTCCAAACACAACCTGCCTGGAAGCCTGCGCTCGCAGACAATCCTACGAAAAACAAATTTTGAGAAAAATTACCAAAGAGTGCCTGGAAAGAAAGAAGGGAAGGTGGAAGAGAAAATTTAAGAGAAATTTAACGAAGGGAAGGTGATCTCTTCTACTCTTGTCTTTTGCAAAGAGAAAAACGGGACAATGTAAATGGTATCTCTTTCTTGCCTCTTGTTGACAACAATCATCACAACATCAACATCTCTTGCAGCACACTCACACTTCTTGCCTGCGATGGTTTGGTTCTTCGATCTTTTCCATCCGCCAAATGCGCCGTAATGGACGGGACCCCGGTGCTTGCTGAGTGGCACCATTCACGGCCTTTTCTATCCAAAAAGGGACGAAACAGCTTGGTGCATATGCAGGTGGAAGGAGACAATAGTACTGACAATGGGATGGTTAGTAGTGAAAGGGAATGGGGCGGCTGAGTTATTTGCAAAACAATATCAGTCCCAATCAAATAGACCATCGAATATGATGGCCCCTAGTCCACATATCCCTTCTATTATCCAGCCTGGCCTTACTCAAAATAGTTCTAGTAATAGTATCCAGCCTGACCTTACTCAAAATAGTTCTAGTAATAATAATAATAATTCATTAGATAAAACATCTTTTTCTGATGAAGAGATTACAGAGGCTGAGTCTTCTTAAAGCCTAATAAGAGTGTTGGACAGGATGGCATTTCTGGTGAACTTTTTCTTAATTTATTGAAATCCGCACCAAATGTCAGAAAGTTATTCGTACTCTTATTTAATAGATGTTTACAAACAGGCACGAAACCTTTGGATTATACAAAAGGAGTCTAAAAGGAATAATAAAACCTATTTATAAAGGTAAAGGAGATAGAGCAAATGCTTCTCAGAACAGACCGGTTACACTGGTCTGTTATTGATAAGTTTTATGCTGCGCTTTTATTGAATAGATTGAAAGCGTGGGTAGATTCGTCTAATCTTTTGCCTGTTGAACAGGGTGGGGCTCGTAAAGGAAGGGAAGTCAGCACCAAATCTTTCTTCTTCACGAAGGTATCACTAATCACAAAGGTCCAACTTTTGCTGCCTTTCTTGATGTCTCTAAAGCGTTTGATTATGCGGAGAGAGACATTTTGTGGAGAAAACTAGAAAGTTTGGGTATATCTTCTTTTTTCCTGTCCGCCCTGAAAGGTCTTTATGCCAGAGTACAGAATAGAGTAGATACGGATGAAGGCATGTCCCCTTGGTTTGATACCAATAGAGGTGTAAGGCAAGGGTGCCCTCTGTCCCCTCTATTGTAAGGCAAGGGTGCCCTCTGTCCCCTCTATCATACTGTCTTTATACCTCTGATTTAGCCAATAAATTACGTTCTTCTACTAAAGGAGTTACACTCTTTGCTCAAGACAAAGAACTTTCCTTTTCTCTATCGTTAAATTGCCTCTTATATATCGATGACATTGTCCTATTATCTAACTCTGCCCATGATTTGCAGAAACAATTAGATGTTTGTGCTATGTGGCTAAAGATAATAATGCTGAATTTAATCAAGACAAATCTAATATTGTTATTTTCAATGATAAGAATAATAACGGCACTCACAATCGGACTCTTATGGGATAAAATGTCCTAGAGGCAGAAGCCTACAAATATTTGGGAGTTATTTGTGATAAAAATTTGTCTTGGAAAATGATGAAGGCTGATAGGATAAAAAAGCTAAGCAGTGCATCAATATGGAACTTGCTATGGGAATAAGAAGGGGGGGTGCACCTAATATAGCTATGCAACTTATTACCTCTTCAGTGTTTCAGTCAATGGATTGGGGGTCTGAATTTTGGCACCCAAAAAGAACATGGGAAGAAGGCAACAAAATAAATTATTATTTAGCTCGCAAAATTTTGCGTCTACCTAAAGACTTTCCTAATATTGCCTGTCAAGGGGAGTTAGGATTATGGTCAGTAGTTGGAAAAGGGAATATGAAAAGATTTTCTTTTCTAAAGTCCCTGCTCTCATTCCCTGACCACAGTTCGCTTCACCACATGTTCAGGATCAGTTTACTGAATACTTTAAGCAAAGCTAACAATAATTGGGTTGGAAGTGTTATAATGGACCTTAAAATGATCAAAGCCTGATTTATCCACAAATGATATGCTTTTATTTATTAAGAATAGCCCTAAAACCACAATTAAATAGCTCATTCATAATTATGAGCAACAGGAATGGGTCGAAAATTTATCCATTTCAAACTTATCTTTCTATAAATCAGTAAAGAATAATTTATCCATGGAACTTTATTTAACGAAAGGTAATTATGAGGGTGCGAGAAGATTGATCTCTCTCGCTAGAGCAGGTTGCCTTCGTTTTGGCCTTTCTCATAGAGGCTTTGGTACTCCTGTGAATATTCCCTGTGAAATTTGCACAACAAATGAACATTCAGAACTACATGTATTTAATGATTGCGCTTTAACAATGCCTATTCTAAGGTCTCTGCAACTGAAATATTTGGATCGATTTTTTCTCCTAATGGTACTATTTCTAGTAACCATTGGACATCTTTATTAGGCACTTGGTCCTTAAACTCTTCTTTTCATACTGATGTTATGAGGGGTTTTCTGAAGGACTTCAATGTAGCCATGAAAGAGCTTTTATAAGCTCTAGGTTGTCATAAACTCATATATAGGTCGCATGGTTAGTTGCGGAGGTTTCTTTTCTTGGAATAGTGGGTGCTTGGATTCGACCTTGATAATGGAGTCTTCTTGGATCATCCTCAGACTTGTGTTTAGTTTAGGGAATTTCGGACTTTTAGTATGTAAAGTTTTTTTTTTTTTTTTTTTTTTTTTTTTTTTTTTTTTTTTTTTTTTTTTTTTTAGCTTGAAGTAAGTCATCCCAGTAGTCCTGCTTCTGGTTTGTCTTTAGGAGTATAGTTTTCCGTAAAGGGAACTGCTTTCCTATTAAACTACTACTACTGCTAACGTTAGGAGTCATCCAGTGGTCCTGCCTCTGGTCTCTTTAGGATAATAATGATAATAATAATAATAGTGCTTCTCTGTCAATGGCTGATGCATTTCTGCACATGCGCCTCCATCATCTCACCCGTGAGGGGAGTACGAAGAACTGACGATAGGCTCTAATGACACCCCCGCACGGGCAGTTCCAACACTTCCAGACGGACCGGTATGTTCAATGAAAATACTGGTGGCACCGACGGGAATCGAACTGGCGACAGGGCCCAGATGGTAGAACTTGACCACTGGGCTATCACGGTGTCCTAATAATAATAATAATAATAATAATAATAATAGTGCTTCTCTGTCAATGGCTGATGCATTTCTGCACATGCGCCTCCATCGTCTCACCCGTGAGGGGAGTACGAAGAATTGACGATAGGCTCTAATGACACCCCCGCAAGGGCAGTTCCAACACTTCCAGACGGACCGGTATGTTCAATGAAAATACTGGTCTAGACGGACCGGTATGTTCAATGAAAATACTGGTGGCACCGACGGGAATCGAACTGGCGACAGGGCCCAGATGGTAGAACTTGACCACTGGGCTATCACGGTGTCCATAATAATAATAATAATAATAATAATAGTGTATCTCCTGCCAATTGCTGAGCCAAAAGGCCATGTGCATCCAGTCCTCCATTCCATAAGGAAAGTCTCCACACCAATCGGTGGAATAAAGGAAGTGACGGCATAGAACATTACTCTAGGAGCTTTATACCAATCAGCCCATGGAAAGGACCGATGGCCTATGTACTCCCTAATAATAATAATAATAATAATAATAATAATACTATATCTGAGGCGTACTGATGCAGCTAATGGCATATCCTCAACGGACATAAGCCTCCAATACCCTTGTTCGAGGTCCTCCACCCCCCCGTGTCAGTCTCTCGCCTGATGATCGGGGCCGCCGATGGAGCTCCTGAGGACAAGACTGCACTAAGCCGAGGCTATTCCGCAGTCCCAGCAACCTCTTGCAAGACGTCACCGAATGTGCAAGTGCATACACCAAGCGCGGTTGCTAGAGCTGCCTCGAACCCACCCATAACAATCTGGTGTCTGCTGGGTCCTGGGCTATCAACCAGCATATGCGGAGTTTAAGATCTTTTACGCGCGCAACGACCCTCCTCCCCAGCATCTAGCACCAAAGGGTTATGAGTTGGCGTCACAGTTTAACGCCTTGAGGCCATTGGGCTGGAACTCTGTTTAGCAAGTGTGACTAGGTTTTTTCATCGGGATTTCCCTCAAATATGTCACAGTCAACACTCCAAGGAATAATAATAATAATAGTAATAATAATAATAATAGCAGCAGTAGTAGTAGTAGTAGTAGTAGTAGCAGTAGTAGTAAGTAAGTAAGTAAGTAAGTAGGTAAGTCAGTAGGTAAGTCAGAAGGTAGGTAAGTAGGTAAGTAGGTAAGTAGGTAAGTAGTAGTATAAGTAGTAGTAGTAGTAGTAGTAGTAGTAGTAGTAGTAGTAGTAGTAGTAGTAGTAGTGGTAGGTAGTAGGTAGTAGGTAGTAGGTAGGTAGTAGGTAGGTAGTAGGTAGGTAGGTGGTAGGTAGGTAGTAGGTAGGTAGCAGGTAGGTAGTAGGTAGGTAGTAGGTAGGTAGGTGGTAGGTAGATAGGTTGTAGGTAGGTAGGTAGTAGGTAGGTAGGTAGTAGGTAGTAGGTAGGTAGTAGGTAGGTAGGTAGTAGGTAGGTATACTACTACTACCCACCTACTACCCATCTACTACCCACCTACTACCCACCTCTACCTACCTACTACCTGCCTACTACCTGCCTACTACCTGCCTACCTGCCTACTACCTGCCTACTACCTACCTACTACCTACCTACGACCTACCTACTACCTACCTACTACCTACCTACCTACTACCTACCTACCTACTACCACCTACTAGCGTAGTAGTAATAGTAGTTTAAAAGGAAACCAACCCCCTTTACGAAGACTACTACTACTACTACTACTACTACTACTACTACTACTGCTACTGCTACTACTACTACTACTACTACTACTACTACTACCACTACTACTACTACTACTACTACTACTACTACTGCTACTACTATTAACTGTTGGTTCTTTCTAGGACTCTGTTGGCCTCTATACTCGCCAGAATGAGGTCCAACTCCTAGCTTTAGTCAACATAATGATTTCTCTTTTGCCTTTCAGTGGCGTTGTAGAAGATGGAACGTCGGCAGAAGATCTTTACTCGGGCATCATGGACTGGGTAAAAATATCTCTCTCTTCTCTCTCTTCTCTCTTCTCTCTCTCTCTCTCTCTCTCGCTCTCTCGCTCTTTCTTCTTCTTCTTCTTCTTCGCTTTTATTGAAATAACAATTTTACCATTGGACTCAGGGAACGTCCACGTGAAAAGTATAGCTAGTAAGTTTTTCCTTTATCTAAGGTGGAAACCTAGTTATTCAATTCAGTATTAGGTAAAATATTAAATTGGTATTTAGCGGCTCGGTATTACATTATTAATATAAATATTTATGTTTGGATATATTGCGCGGTGATATTATTATATTATGTTATGGATATATGTTATTGTAAAGGTGTAGTAGTTTATGTGTGGCGGCCCCCCTCTTTTCTTTTTCATAACTGAGACGTGACAAGAAAAAATGAAAGAGGGGGGGGAGTTGGGAGTGGGCGTGGTTGACCAGATACGTCGACTGATTCAGAGAGTTCTCCTTCAAGTAGCAGACAGAGGAGCAAGCCTGTTCCATAGTTTTTTTTTTTTTTTTTCTGTTTGTTTGTTTGTTTGTTGTTTTTTTGCGCGTGCATATGTTTATACATATGATGTTTGTTGGTGTTTTAGTAGATATGCCATTAGTGCTTTTTTGAATGGCTTTATTTTTGTTTCATCTGTTATATGTTTTGGGATTGATTTCCATTGATCTGCAAAGATCTTGGTGAGATATGGGTCTTTTGTGGTTAACAAAGAGGCTGCCTTTAGTTGAGTATCGGGTTTTGTATGAATGTATGGTATTGATCGGGGTAAAGGTGTTATTGTGGAGTGGTCTGTTGAGGTGTTTTTTAGGGTAAATGATTGGGTGATTTTCTATGCATACACGGAGGGTATATAGGTAGGTGATGTCAAGCAGTTCGAGTTGATCTAGGATTGGTTTGGTATGTGCGCGGTAGTGTGTTTTTGCAATGATTCTGATTATTTTTTGGTGTATTTTTATGAGTGATTGTATATATTTCTTTTTGTTGTCATGCGTCCCCCAGATGGAAGTTTTTTGTATGAGGTGTGGATATATGTGTGTATAGTATAGTTGTTTCATTGTTTTTGTGTTTATTTTTTAGCATATAATAATGAGTTGATTGTGGGTTGGAGTTTACGGATTATGTTGTTGTGTTGGTTATATTTGAGGTTATGTTGTAGTGTCATGCCCAGGAGTTTTGCGTGTTGGCATTGCTCGAGGGTGTGGTTGTTTATTGTTATTGTGATATCTTGTTTTGTTTTATGGAAAATTGTGTATGTTGTTTTTGTTGGGTTGGGTACTAGGTTATTCGAGTGGAAGTAGTTTATTAACTTTGTTATTTCTGTTTGTGTTTTTTGTTGTAAGTCTGTAGGAGTTTTGGCTGTTATTATAGGTGTTGTATCGTCTGCATATGTATATACTGTTCCTTGTTGTATAATATTGATTATGTCATTGATATAGAGTAGGAAGAAGGTGGTGGATAATGTGCTGCCTTGTGGGATGCCATGTGGGATGCCATGTGTGATGGTGCGTTTGTGGGATTTGGCATATTGTCTGTGGACTTCTTGAATGCGATTCGAGAAGTAGGACGCAAAGAACTGGACTGTGTCTTCGTTGAAATTAAAATTTCGTCGAAGTTTGTCGAGTAACTTTGAGTGCTCTACTGTGTCGTATGCTTTCGAGAGGTCTACATAAAGAGCTAGCACTAGCTCTTCTTTGTCTTTATGTTTTTGTATTTGGTTTATTATGGTTTGGACTGTCATGGTTGTGCTTGAGTTAGGTCGGAATGCGTATTGTGTGTGATATTATGTTGTGTTTTGTTAGGTGGTCCATTATTTGTTTATTTATTGTGTCAAATACTTTAGCTATTATGGGTAGTAGTGATATCGGTCTGTAGTTGGCTGGCATGCTTGTGTTGCTGGCTTTGTATAGTTCTATTACTTTTGTTGTTTTGAGTGCGTCTGGGTATTTATTTTCATTTATGGCTTTGTTGAAGAGGTTGGTGAGTATAGGTGTGAGGAAGGCGTGCATGTCTTTCATAAGTGTTTGTTTTATTTTGTATATATCCTCAGCTTTGTCTCTGTTTATGTTTTTAAGTGTTCTGTTTACAATGTCTTCTGTTGTGTTATGTAGTTTGAAGCTTGGATGTGTTTGTTTGTTTTCTTCCGCTCTCTCTTCTTGTTGTTGTTTGTGTTCGGTTGGTGGTATGTTGTTGCTTGTTTTTTTGCCTATTGTTATGTAGTGATCGTTGAGTGCGTTTGCTATTTCTATTGGGTCTGTGTATGTTTTGTTGTTGTACTGTATTGTTTTTGGTGACGCTCTCGGCGGTTTGTTGTTAGGTACTAACTCTCTGAGTTTTCTGTGTTGTTTCTTTGGGTTGTTTTTATTTCTTCTAGCGTCTTCATTATTTCGTCTTTTTTGGCTTTGTGTATTACTTTGTCGACTTTGTACTTCTGTGATCTGTATGTTTGCTTGTTTTCTGTTGTCGGATTATCTCTCCATTTTTTATATAGTAGGTGCTTTTTTCTTATTTGTCTCTTTATTATGGAGCTGCACCAGCTTTTTCTTCTATTGCTTTGCTTAGGGTTTCGTTCAAAGTGTTCTATAATATTTGTCATTGTTGTTTGTATGTCTCTAAACTTTTGGTTTGTGTCGCTGTTTTCTGTGTTGTCTTGTGTGATGTATTCTAACTGTGTTTTGAGGTTTGCTAGGATTGCGTCTTTGTTTTTGTCGTATATGCTTTTGGTGAGTCTGGCTGTGTTGTCTCTGTCTGGTTTTCTTGTGCGCGTGTGTATTATTGCGTATATGGGATGATGGTCTGATATGCATAGGCTTATGATGTTTGATTCTATGTTAGCATCGATGTTGGTGATTATCATGTCTATGAGTGTATGGG
>WBZZ01004909.1:15000-22500 GCA_019918135.1 Paulinella micropora
CATTCCGAGGCTGTAGACGCCACTCAAGTTAGTGTAGTAGTAGGCGCAGATAGGTAAATATCATAATGTACTACTTTAATATACGTGACCCCTCACTGTGTCAGTGACTGTCAGACACCGTGGCAATATTGTAAGAGATCGTAGGATTAATGTAATATTATATAATAACATACATATGTATATACATATGACCCTCTTAACCGGGTATTGTAAAGATAATATTACTACTCCGAAGTGACAGTTTCACTTTTTAGACTGCGGCAGGAATATATATTAATATTATCGTAATAGACCGCCGGACCACTGGCATTGGCTGGTGCCAAGTTTGCATCGGGTTGTTTTTGGCCGGCTCCGCTAGTCTCCCACATTTTCCACCATCTTCAACTTGATCCTTATTTATTAATATTAAGACATATGAACAGAGAATTTTGTTACTAGCGGTCCGAGTTGCTTGGATTGGTTGAGTGTAGTAAAAGGATATGCATCCGAGTCATTAAATATATTCTTTGAA
The DNA here is from genome assembly GCA_019918135.1 of Paulinella micropora. NCBI lineage: Eukaryota > Cercozoa > Imbricatea > Euglyphida > Paulinellidae > Paulinella > Paulinella micropora. Next base: position 15,512 of record WBZZ01004909.1, read on the forward strand.
GTTTCGACCTGAACCGTCTGAAACTCAGTGAGTTGAAGTCATCCGGAGTCCCATACCCTGCTTAGTGTTTTTCTTTTAGTAATACGCCAATGCGACCAGTCAACTGACCCCGGGCCTATTCTTTGACACGTATTACTCTGAAGTAGAGAGGATACATTGCAAAAAACTAATAGGGGGCAATAGAGGGAACTGGCAGGTGTGTTTTGTACCTATTCTACTCACGCTTTTGCCATACATAAACAGTGGCCCGCATAGATCGTGTTGCAAACAAACACTCACACAACATTCCCGTTGACACCTCTACACACCCATCACTTATCTCCTTGAAAGTTTCCCACACAGAACTGCCAACAGTTACAACAGTGTGAGGAAATTATATACATAAAGGTAGAAGAGTGTCCCTGAGTAGAGTGTAGTTGAAATCAGAGGTTGTATGACTCCCGAAAATACTATTTGCGTCCGATCATAAAATCGGGAGGGGGTCACTGGACAACGAGAGGGTCGTACTTTACTTTATTAGAGATCAGTGATCTCAACACATCACTAAGCGCCACACCCCAAACCGCCAAAGCTTTGAATTCACCGTTACACTTAGAGTGATATAGGTAAAATATGTAATTGTCATTGGGGTGGGCCGGTATGACTAAATACTATTATTAATAAATTGTCCATTGCTCCCCCTATTTAGGAATAACGGCCCCATCTACCTTATGCTACTAACCTCGCATATATGGTGGTAAATATTTGTAGCACACCCTATTCAGAAATTAACGGAGCCTTCTACCTATAAAACTAACTTGAAGTCACGCTCAAAAAAGTTGACTTATGACAGAGCGTAAAAAGTCACAGTTGTAGCGCCGCCCACCGCGCGCTCCCCCGCTCCCTTGATCCCTTGAAGCGCTTAACTCCCTGGTTCCCCGTCGCCCACTTGCCGAAGCTTGAGTCCGCCGCCCGGGTCATAGAACCACATGTGCGCGGCACGCCCCACAAATCGCCGCTCCGGGTCGGAGCCTGAGTCGCTGTCGAGGTCGCTGCCCGCCATCCTGCCATTGCGTTGGTCGTCATAGTCCGAGCCTACGTATACGGGTTCCCTCGACGTAGAAAAATGCCTTGTCCCCTTGACTGGGCTCAACTTATTTGTCCCGCTCACTACTTTCCCCTTCTTTTCTCACTTCTGCGCTTTGAGCGCTTCGCCCTCTCTTTCTTCTTCTTCTCCTGATCAACTAAAGGTTTTTGCGGGCTAACTTTGTTTTGCTCCCCATCACTGGGGCTTCCTTCTCTCTCTCTTTTTCCTGATCTGTATGCAGCCCGCAAAATCGCCCTCTCAACAGACCATAAGCTGCCTCTCGCAACAACACATTCTCACTCTCCATGTCATGAGTGCATACAAAACATTGCTGCTCACCTGACACTCGCCCCTCACATTGACGATAGACTTCTCTCGCTTGTACTACCTTTACTTTGCCCATGTGGGCCTTCTCCTTGACCATGCCTGCTATCTCTCGTAAAAATCTCGTCACCTTTCTTAGGGCGTTTGGCCCCATCAACTCTTCTTCGTCTGTGTCTACGTCAGTATTGTCAGAAGTGTCTGACTCACTCCCCCTACCTACCAGGTCCTTTCCATGTTCCCCTTTTTCTCTCTTTTCCTTCTTCTTCTTCATCTCTGCACATTCATGTAGTCGGTGCTCACCCCCACACATCCTACATTCCTTCTCACATGCTGAGAACCCGTGCCCCTCCCTGTTACAATTGAAACATTTCATGTCTCCTTTCTTCAAAGTCCTCTTTCTCGTTCCTGTTCCTTTCCCTCCCCCTTTCTTGTACGTGGTGGTGTGTTTATAATTACAGTTAGATCTATCACAGCTGCCTAACTGTTCAAACATGTAGCATACCCCAGGCACACTACGCATAGTGACTGGCCCCTCTGTAATAAGTATGAGCAAAACGACACTCATCCCCCCACTTGCATCCACTCTCTCTTTGAAACCAAAAACAAACGCCTCTCTGCCCTTCCTCTCTTTTGTTGGCATCTTTTCCTGCGTGTGCTTTTTCTTTCTTCATCTTCTTCTCTCTCTCTCTCTCTCTCTCTCTCTCTCTCTCTCTCTCTCTCTCTCTTTGTTTCGGTCTATTTCCAACGCTTTTTCTTCCAACTCCTCCCACCATTCCTCAAAAGACCATGCATGCTGCTTCTTATTCATCTTCAGCGTGCTCATCCATCCTCCCCAATCCTTTCTGACCCCCTCTGACGCATACTCAGGGTTTTGTACGGCCTTGGTGATTATTGTTTCCATTGTTCTTTTGGGTGTTTTATGGCCTACTGCCTTTAGCTCTTCATCTAACGCAACAAACGCATCAAACTGCGGAGCATAATCACATCCCTCATCAAACGTCCATGCATTCATCGCATTTATCTTATCTTGCACATCCTCCTCACTCACCTTACCAAACCTTTTGGTCAGTCTTGCCCACACAATGTGCAAGTTCTGACCAAAGTCTGGTGAGGTGTCTCTCACCAAGTCCGCTACACTCCTCTTGGCTTTACCTACTAGCTTATCAAAAACAAACGAAAAAGCTTCCTCTCTCTGCCTTTTCATCTCATGCTCCAAACTCTCCTCATAGGCTACCATCATTCTTTCTTCCTTCTGTTTTTCCTCTACTTGCTCCTTGCTCTTCGTCTTGATTGTTGTCGTTGCTGGTGTGGAATAAGTAGGTGAAGGCAGTGACTACTCCCTCTCCCCCTCTCCTCCACCTGCTCTTCTCCTGCTCCCTCTTACCACTATCTCCCCCTAAAGTAGACTGCCTTTCTGTCTCAGCATAGTAAGATGCAATCTTAGGTTTCTTTGTCTGACTCTGACTCTGAGTCTAACTCAGCTTCCTCTTCTTCCTCTCTCAATCCTACATTTCTTCTCCCTCTTGCTGGTTTCTTTCCTGCTCTCTCTCCCCACCTCCTCATGTACATATTAGGCTAGTGCATGAGAGTAATGTAAGTGCTCTGCATAGCAAAGGAAAAACAGTCCACAATTTCTTGAGGGGTCTTTAGTGCCCCCTTGAGTCCCTTGGCTCCCAAAGCCAAAACTATTTCACGTTGAAATGTTTTAAATGGGGTTCTCCCATCATAGTGTCCTTTGGCTGTGACATCTTTTTCTCTATTTTTGTCTGTGCCTCTGAGAGTACTGAAACTCATTGAGGACTTACTGTCTGTTTTCCTTGAGCTTGTTGTAATAGTAGTAGCATCCTACCATACCACCGATGTGTCCGTCTACTATAAAAACGACATGCACATCACAATTTCTGAATCTAAAATCTCAAAAGCTTCTGGCATAATCATGCAGGTACACAGCACAGAACATAAAAATAATCCAATCCACACCATATTCCATATTTACAAAAGACCACTCTCACAATCCTATTCTTCCAGGTGCTCCAAAACCACATGCAAGGTACTCTCTGCCTCCCCACACACTAGGATTGTTGGTGACCTCAACCTTGACCTCCTGCGCCCTACCAAACAGGTATGTGACTTTCTTGCTGTCAATAACCTCTTCACCACAATCAAAAACCCCACCCGCAAAGCAAAGAGCCATACATTACTTGATGTTATCTTAACAAAACTCAGCTGCGATATCACATCTGATGTTTTACCTACATGCATCTCTGACCCCATCTACGCTATCTTTCACCCCCCAATCGCGCATAAGAAAAATAATAATAAAACCCTAAGTAATAAGAGATATGAAGATAAGAAGGAAATAATAACAGAAGAAATAATCAATGAACTTAAGCAAGTTCTTGACCCAGAACTAAATAACGATACGCCTAATAATTATATAAATAAGATACATACAGGTATAAAGACTGTGGTAGAAAAGTATTAAAAACGTATAAAGAAGCGAAAATGGAAACCATGGTGCAATAATGAAACTAGAGCTATGATTAAGAAGCAAAGGGAACTGTATGAAATAAAAGTAGCATGCCCAGTTAAAAGTAATAGGATTAAGTATAATAAGCATAGAAATAAAACTATAGAGAGATTAAGAAAGCTAAGAAAGCATACATGACTGCCCTAATGGAAAAACTAAGTCACGACCCAAAAAAACGTATGAATGCGTTGAGAAAATTGATCCCACAGACACAGGGTCTGAAGACGTCGCCCACCCAGCTCCGCGTAAATGATATTAAATAAGGTAATCACCGACCCCAAAGGTGTTGCCAATGCACTCAACAGACACTACACTACGGTCGGCTCCAAGGTCAGTGCCCAAATCCCCCAAGAACAGAAAGTCAGAGAAGAAGAAATAGACCTAACACAGAGACAACTGCCTACCTTTACACTCAAACGCATTTTGCAGGATGATGTAGTCGAGACACTGAAAGCAATAAACAGAAACAAAGCAGAAGATATAAACAAAATAAAGCCAGCCATAATGCAAGACCTTACAGAATACCTTGCCCTGATATTAACCAAGGTCTTTAATAAAGCTATAGAACATAACCAATACCCGGATGCACTAAAAATAACTAAAGTTATTGAAATATATAAAGCTAAAGATAGAACGCTGCCTGAGAACTACAGACCTATCTCGCTACTGCCGATTATCGCTAAGGTCTTTGACACTATACTCAACAAGCAACTGATGACCCACCTTACCAGGTACGACATCCTCTCCCGAACTCAATATGCTTTCCGACCACATTCGAACACAACAATCACCACGCAAACCATCTTAAATCACATCCAAAACCTCAAAGGCCCAGGACGGTATGTGCTTGCTTTATTTATCGACCTATCGAAAGCTTATGACACCATCGATCATGAAACACTCATCCATAAACTACGAAATAATATAAATTTTAGCGATAACACCACTACCTTTTTCAAATCATACCTCACAAAACGATACCAAACCGTATTTACCCAATATGCTCGTTCCTACCCACGCAAGATCACACATGGGATCCCGCAAGGTAGCACACTCTCAACAACGCTTTTCATTCTATACATCTATCACTAACACACGGGAAAGTCTTTGCATATGCAGATGACACCACACTCATCATTGCTGCTAAAAATAAAGAGCAACTTCAAGAACAAGCACAAACTGATACAACTAACCTTGTTCGTTACTTCCACAGACATGACCTAGTATCTAACCCCACCAAAACCACCTACACCATCTTCCACAAGCATGAACAGAAGGTGCAGCTCGACTTGACTATCGACGGCAAGAGGCTCCAACAAGAACGAAAGGTAAAAGTATTAGGTACAATCATCCAAAGCAACCTGTCCTTCCGTGAACATATACCATCTATTGTGGTCCGCCTTCAACCATTTGTCCAAACGTTTCGTTATGTGAACAGCCTACTTCCCACCCATATCCTCCTCCAACTCTACTATGCACATGTATACCCCCTACTTATGTATGGCATCTCTATATGGGGATCTGATGAATACAACACCATTATACATCCACTTACTATCATCCAAAAACGCATAGTCCGTCTGATCCGCCTCAAATCATGGAGAACACCTACCAAACCACTTTTTGCCAAACTACGCCTACTCAACATACTTAACATGTATAAATATAGCGTATGCATGGATGCACACTCCCTTATTTACCCAGCTTTCAAGGCTTTCCTACCCCTCCACTACAACAATGTCCGACCAATTACAGCTGTTCATAACTACAACACTAGGCGATCATCAAGGAAACACATGTACAACGACTCTAAGACTGGTCAGTACAGTAGAGCCGCACAACCACAATGGGATAAGCTACCAGAACATCCGCTGAGAGACATCTCTTACAAAGCTGAATTCAAAACTGAACTCAAGGCGTATCTCCTACAGCTGCAGCAATCATGACACTACCTACGGGCCTAAAGAGGGCGTTGGACACCTCATCATCAGATGATACCTGAGTGTGGGACAAGTTCTGCGTTGATCACATCCTAAGCCGGAGTGTGGTTAGCCAAACCCCCTTGGGGAGTCACCTCGTCTCTTCCAGCTTTTGTGAGCGACACCGTTATATATACAACTGACTAGGATTATAATACCCTCAATGTATATATATACATACATACATATATATATACATATATTATATATATATATAATATTATATTATATCTATACATATTTACCTCTACCTTTTTTTTTATTAACTTCATATATATATATATATATATATATATATATATATAACCTTTTATGTCATTTCATTTTTACTTTTATTTTTCTTCTTTATTTTTATTTTTATTTTATTTTTAATAGTTTCAATCTATATATATTTTTTAAATTTTATTTTAATATTTTTAAAATTTTCATTTTCATTATTATTAATAATTTGAGAAGTAGGTCACCATCTAGTTAAATCAATATCTCTTGAGCTAACGATTTGTATGGATGATCAGAAGTTAAATTTAACTTCATTAAATCGAAGGCCTAGGCCTAGTTGGTAGCAGACCCGATGGTGTGCTGTCCTCTTTCCTCCCAAAGCCGGTCACCTACCCACGGAGACAGGTATCAAACGATGTGTTTACACAGAGCCACAGGGTTGCCGAAGCTTCCCTTTTTGTGTATCAACAGTGTATCAATTACAGGAATGACACCAACCCCTTTTGCGACAGTCGCCTGCCAGTCGGCGATGGTCTCCTCCTTCAGCCCTTCAACTTGCAGTGCCAGAGTTAAGCACTGTCAAGGCTCATAACCCACTGGACAACGAGAGGGTCGTACTTTACTTTATTAGAGATCAGTGATCTCAACACGTCACTAAGCGCCACACCCCAAACCGCCAAAGCTTTGAACTCACCGTTCAACTGACACTTAGAGTGATATAGGTGAAATAGGTAATTGTCATTGGGGTGGGCCGGTATGACTAAATACTATTATTGATAAATTGTTCATTGGGGGTACTGTAGGCATCACCCCCGGATTAGCAGGTAAAAATGACACTATTTCCAGTATTGTTTGTCCGGATTGTACCTAA
>WBZZ01004909.1:27500-30000 GCA_019918135.1 Paulinella micropora
TGTCAATGGCTGATGCATTTCTGCACATGCGCCTCCATCGTCTCACCCGTGAGGGGAGTACGAAGAATTGACGATAAGCTCTAATGACACCCCCGCAAGGGCAGTTCCAACACTTCCAGACGGGCCGGTATGTTCAATGAAAATACTGGTCCAGAAATAGACCGGTATGTTCAATGAAAATACTGGTGGCACCGACGGGAATCGAACTGGCGACAGGGCCCAGATGGTAGAACTTGACCACTGGGCTATCACGGTGTCCAATAATAATAATAATAATAATAATAATAATAATAATAATAATAATAATAATAATAATAGTGCTTCTCTGTCAATGGCTGATGCATTTCTGCACATGCGCCTCCATCGTCTCACGGGGAGTACGAAGAATTGACGATAAGCTCTAATGACACCCCCGCAAGGGCAGTTCCAACACTTCCAGACGGGCCGGTATGTTCAATGAAAATACTGGTCCAGAAATAGACCGGTATGTTCAATGAAAATACTGGTGGCACCGACGGGAATCGAACTGGCGACAGGGCCCAGATGGTAGAACTTGACCAAATAATAATAATAATAATAATAATAATAATTATAATAATGATGATGATGATGATGATGATGATAATGATAACACCGGAAGCGGCTGAGTGCGCCGCGCAGCTGCCCACGACGAGACTGCGAACTCTCCTACCAGTAGCAAATACAGCAATACATACATACGTACATTTTTCTATCGCTACTTGCTCTCCGTCCACCGGGAGGAACAAGCTAACCAGTCAAAAATGTGCATCATGCAGACATATATACATACATACATACATACATACATAGACACATGCATGCATAAATACATACATAGAAAACGATTGACATAGCACAGCATGACATTAGCGACCTGTCGCGGCCCGCACCAGTTGAGCACGCACACGTCCAGGTCCGAATCTGTCCGCACAAGATAGATAGATAGTAGGTAGATAGATCGATAGATCGATAGATCGATAGACAGATAGATAGATAGATAGATAGATAGATAGATAGATAGATAGACAGACAGACAGACAGATAGACCGACAGATAGACAGACAGACAGATAGATAGATAGATAGATAGATAGATAGATAGATAGATAGACAGATAGACAGACAGACAGATAGATAGATAGATAGATAGATAGATAGATAGATAGATAGATAGATAGATAGATAGATAGATAGATAGATAGATAGATAGATAGACAGACAGCTGCACAATTATGCTAGCCGTGTTGATGGCCGCCACACCTGCATGGTAGGTTAGATAGGCAGATAGCTACATAGCAAGTAGGTAGGTAGGTAGGTAGTTGGCGTGGGCAGGACCGAAGACTGAGAGGTCTGCGGGGAATGAGCCGAATGCGGCCAGCCGCGCGGCGCCGCCCCAGGTCAGCCTGCACACGGCGCACAACGCTCTCTCACATGAGCCAATCAGCGCAGCTGCTGGTGGCTTGCCTGCAGTTGTCCTGCAGCTCCGCCAGCAGTTGGTTGCGCAGCGCCTTCTGCCAGTCGCGCAGCGACACGAAGCGCTCGAACAGCGCCAGCTCTGCCGACAAGTCTCCGCGGCGGGCAGCGCACGCAAGCCGGTCCTGCGCGCCCGAGTCCGCCACCCAGCAAGGCTCGCCCGCCACGAGTATGCAGGCTCGCTCGGCCTGCTGGCCCCGCTGCTGCTGCTTGCGCCGCCGCTGCGCCGTCTTGCCTTGCGCCCCGCTCTGTGTGGCCTCCCACGGCAGCTCTGGCCGGCACTCTCGCTTCAGCTTCCTCTTCTGCTTCTTGGTGCTTGCTTTGGTCGGCGCGGGCAGCTGCTGAAGCACCGAGACGGCGCTCTCTTGTGGACGCTGGCTGGAAGAAGCAGCCGCTCCCAGCAAGTTGAACTGGAAGTCCACCTCGTCATCCTGCTGCTGCTGCTGCTGCTCGGGGAAGTGGAGCGGGCTCGGCGGCGCCGGCGCAGCAGCTTGATGCGACACGGCCGCAGCGATGCCCCACTTTCCCCTCTTACTGGCAGACCAGCGGGTGCGACTATTACTCCGCTTGCGGCGCTTGTCCAAAACACTATTGCAAGCAGCCTCCATCACCCGAAAAGTGAATGAAATGCCTGCTTTAACAGAATACAAACAAGAAGCAGCAAAGTAACAGAGACATATTAGAAGCCTAAAAAGAAAAGAAAGTGGACAGCATGGTGTAATAAAGATACAAGAAAAGAAATAGGGAAACAGTGACATCTTGACGAGAGCAAGAAAACAAAGCGAACAAAGTGGTTGGAGACTACATAAAAATAAAATAAATTGCCTTATGTTTCTCAATTTCCCTGCATACATACATACCTACATACATACAAACATACATACATACATATACACATACATGCATTTATGCACACAGATACATAATCTACAAAACAAACAAACAAACAAACAAACAAACAAACAAACATACATACATAACATAACATGACATAACATAACATAACA
>WBZZ01004909.1:42500-52500 GCA_019918135.1 Paulinella micropora
CCCTCAACACTCCTATCAATGTGAAGCAATGATAATGCTGAAGCCACCATTCGGAAGCTCAAGACAAGGGCTTTCAGACCACGTGCTCAAGATATTATTATCACACGTATTGATGGAGAAAAATGAAAGCTGAGTGAGTGTGCCTAGTTGAATATGGTGAGTCATGCATGGGCCGACTGGGGTGAGACTAAAGCTGAATGAGTTTGCCTCGTTGAATGTGGTAATGTATGGGCTGACTGGGGTGAAGGACGTCCGCGACAGAGGACGGCAAGCGCTCCGCACAGTTCGAACACACTCTGCTGGTCACGCTGCACTCTCGCCTTGTTGAGCCTGCAGAAGAGAAAGCCATGGATCTATTTCCGCCTTGGTTGTATGCTGTAGTCTTGGTTAGAGAGAGAGAGAGAGAGAGAGAGAGAGAGAGAGAGAGAGACGTGTGGGTGCCACCGTGATATCTATCTATCTATCTATCTATCTATCTATCTATCTATCTATCTATCTATCTATCGGACTAGTGCCCTCTCCCAGCCCGCTACCCAGTCGCCGATTGGCGGCGGGGTGGAATGGATGCCTATGTCTTCGGATATGCAGAGCTGATAGACAAAAAATATATATCTATCTATCCATCTATCCATCTATCAACCTATCAACCTATCTATCTATCTATCTATCTATCTATCTATCTATCTATCTATCTATCTATCTGTCTATCTATCTATCTATCTATCTATCTATCTATCTATCTATCTATCTGTCTATCTATCTATCTATCTATCTATCTATCTATCTATCTATCTATCTATCTATCTATCGAATGCTGGTCAGGTGACTGAGGATGGTGTGGAGGTGTTGACTGCGCGCACTGCCAACTCCAAACTGCTCTGGTGGGAAGAGCCCCAGAAGAAGAAGAAGAAGAAGAAGAAGAAAAAGAAGGAAGGTGAGCAGAAGGAGGAAGGTGACAAGGAGGACGACGGCGAGGGAGAAACTGAAGCGACTGAACAGGACGAGGCGGTTGACGTTGGTGGAGAAGCTGCTGCAGAGGCTGTTGGAGGGGCCGCTGGAGACGCCGCTACAGAGGCCGCAGCACAGCCCGCTGCCAACAGCAGCCAAGGACACAACGGCGCGGCAGGCGAGAAGGAAAAGAAGAAAAAGCCAAAGAAGAAGAAGTAAGGCTGCCGGTCTGGCTAGCTGCTACCATACTCCTCTATCTGGTAATAGCAACTTTGCAAATCCTTTTTGTTTCCGCTAAACACCGATGTGTGAGACATCAACTGTCTCATGCTAACCGCATGGTGCCGTATGACAGTTGATGAGGTAATTACCCGGTAACTCACGGACCTAATACCTTTTACACTCCGGTTTGCTGAGAGACTCCGTTAGAAGCCACGATAGCAATCGACACTTTAATCCACAAGTAGATAGCAGAACTGACAAACTCAAAGGTAATAACGAAACTGAAATAAAAGTCCGCACGACTGTAATTATTACACAATGGTTATTGTCCAATCCTGAATGCCAATATAGACCGTTACGTCCGTTACTCTTATTGACTAGAACTACACTGTCATTCGACTATACGAATAAATTACTTCCCACTCACAAAGTAATTACTAATGGTAAACGTAGTTATCCTACCAACGGTAGGTCCATCATAGCTCACTTGCTCATATTGTACTACTACGTTGTATTAATATTCATATTAATATATACTAATCATGATATTGATGTGCTTAATGCTTAACGATGTGTTTCTGAGCCACGGTTTTGCTGTTTGAGTTGCCAAGTTGTGACAGTATTTCAAGTACTATAATTAATTAACTTCACTTGTTTGGCTGTTGCCTGGCTTTTACTATGATGACAGTGACATTTATGTCAAGTTGGCACATATCGGCCGCTACTACTGATTAATACTAAGTTCCTAAATAGAGGGAGCGTCGTACGGACTCCCGAATAGTATTATTAATATTGCTGTTGACATTCAAGACAACAAAAAAAATTGATTTTTCTGTTTTGGTTGGAATTTCAGTTTTGGTTGGAATTTTGATTTTGGGTGAAAATTTGAATTTTTCAAATTAACGGCTATATTCGTCCGCAAAATATCGTAAATTTTCGCGAAATGTTACCGTTAAATTTGAAAATTTGAATTTTTGTCACAAAAATGAAAAACTGTCACAAAAATGAAAATCTGACACAAAAATGAAAAACTAATTTTTGTTGTTGTCTTGAATGTCAACAGCAATAACTTAGTAGTATTTAGTCATATCTGCCTCATGCTGCTACATATTCAACTTTCAACGTGACTACGTGACATAGTTATTAATATTTCTGGTATTAATATTAATACTGGTGCCAGCGTGAGGCGGGCAGTCAGTTCAAAAGTTCCTTTATCATCGAAGTAGGACTGATCATTGCTTTTACCTTTTATCTCAACTATTTACTAGTACTCATTTGTATTTCCTTTATTCAAATTCAACTTCACTTGAAGTTCTGAAGTGGGTCACAGTGCCGCGTTGGGTGCGGATAGTTAAACTTGATTGATTGAGCCGCCCGTGCCATCGTTGGGTTCAGTTCAAGTTCTGACTGTTTCCTTCTGTCCGAGGCTCAATAAAGACGGTTCAAGTTTAAGAGCAAGTGGCGTCTACAGAATGGGAACCCCTCCGAGGGCCCCGGCAACTTGATATCGTAACGTTCAAAGTTATATACAACGTTGAAAAGCCGGCCAAACGTCACTGAACTGGATTGTTTAAGGTGTGACCCGAACCCGTGACCGTCACACAGCTACGGTAGGATTTGACGAAGCTCTTGTCCCAGCGATTCGTTCAATTTATTATTCTACTATTAATAATTAAGATGTACAATAATGGCCTGCCTGTGGCATTCAAGTTTCCAGCTCAGTACTGATTAATAGCTAATCGAGTGGCAAGCATTATTCTTAACGTTATTAATATTAATATTTTATTAAAATTGTTGATTGCGCAAAACTATATATTGATGTTGCTGAGGCTCTGCCTTAGGATGAAGGGCACCGTGACGACGCCGGGGCGGCCCGACCAAACGCACTTAACCCTGAAAACACAATGCACTACTGTGTATATAATTGTATTAATAAAACTGGAAAACTGTTGCTGAGAGTATGGTCAAACATGAAATTTAGTTAATCTTGGTTGGTCGAATCGTTCATTGGTAGGTTGGTCGGCTGCAAGGGTTGCAAGCTTGCTTCAGGTTACTAACTTCGGTGCAAATTTCCGAAATCAGAACGACAAAGCTTGTCTTAGACGTTCCTCTTTTTGACACATGAGTAATAAAGCTGCCTCTTCTCCACCACTTTCTCCCGCACCAGCCTTTTTGAAATCAGAGCAAGTCTTGGCAATCGCTGCCTCTGCGCTCTTGAACATTGGGTCAGAAGCCAGTATTTCCTTGAGGGCCTTGCCCAGCTGGCCGGGCGGCGGGCTGGGTCCGGCCTTGTGGTGGGCCTCGCTCAGCCACAAGTCCAGCGCGTCGCCCAGCGCCGAGAATGCCTCAGTCTGTCGCTGCAGCTTCTGCAGGATCGCCGCCTCGGCCACCTTGGCTCGACCCGCACGCGACTGCTTGGCTCGAGCGAACTCGCGGTAGTTCTCAAGCGCTGCGAGGTTATTGCCCTTCTCCTCTTGCACCTGCAAAAAAAAAACCAGTGCGACATGTGCAAAGGACATTTGACCAGAAAAGGCAGCATCTTGCACGTTGAAGGGGATGGATGCGAAGCTGAGCCGCTACCTTGCCCAGTAGGAAGTAGGCGTTGGCCACCTGGCAACACAAAAACCAGGGTTAGAACAGCAGTTTTTTTTAATTCAGGAATCCAAAGTTGGGTGATTTTGCCACTTGAATGTCGTGAGCAGTGCAGATAGTTCACTGTGCTGGTACCTGCGCGAGGAGAGGAGAGGTGGTGGTAGTGGTGTTGGCCGGGGCCGCTGCGGGCGCGCTGGGAGGCAGCGGCGCGGCCGAGCCCTTATACATACATACATACATACATACATACATACATCCATGCATGCATACGTACATACATACGTACGTGCGTATGTACGTACACACGTACATACGTACATATGTACCTATACGTTCATATACGTGCATATACGTGTCTATACGTACATATACGTACATATACGTATATATACGTACATATACGTACATATACGTACATATACGTACATATACGTACATATACTTAGATATACGTACATATACGTACATATACGTGCATATACGTACATACGTACATACGTACATACGTACATGACATAACATGACATTACATAACATAACATAACATAACTTAAAATAACTTAACGTAACGTAGCGTAAACATTACATTACATTACATTACATTACATTACATTCTATTGGATTACATTACATTACATAATTACATAACATACATAACATACATAACATACATAACATACATACATGCATGCATACATACATACATGCATGCATACATACATACATGCATGCATGCATACTTGCATACATGCATACCTTCTTCGCAGGAGGCGGCGCGCTGCCTGCCTTCGGGGGAGGCGGCGCCGCAGCAGCTGTCCCGTCTTTGGACGAAGCAGCAGGTGCAGACTTCTTGACGATGGTGGCTTTGGGCTTGACACTGGCAGCACTCTGCTGCTTGGCCAGATTGGTGGCTTTGTTGCCCCACGTCAGCACCTGACACATGTATGTATGTATGTATGTATGTATGTATGTATGTATGTAATAGCCTTCTCAATATATCTATCTATCTATCTATCTATCTATCTATCTATCTATCTATCTATCTATCTACCTACCTACCTACCTACCTACCTACCTACCAACCTACCTACCTACCAGCCAGCCTACCTACCTACCTACCTACCTATCTACCTACCTCTCTCTTTCTCTCTCTCTCTCTCTCTCTCGCCTGTTCCTGTTGGTCTGCTTTGTAGTTGGCTTGGCAGAGTTGGTAGGCGGTGTGTGGTTTGACTATCTATCTCTCGTTCTCTCTCTTGCCTGTTCATATTGGTCCGCCTTGTAGTTGGCTAGGCAGAGTTGGTAAGCTGTATGCGGCTTGGACGGGTCAAGGCGCCATGCGATGCCCAGCTCCTCCAGCGCCTCCTGCAGCGTAAAACACAATCTCTGCTATTGATTTCTGGCGGCGGCCGGAATGGTTGCATATGTTCTTAATAAAGAAAACTAATATTTATGCGGTGTTTGGTTTGGTTTGAAATGGTGATTGCTTTGTTGTTTGTTGGTGTTTAACCCAGCCGTCATGACCCAGCACATTCAACTGGCAAAATAGTCTAAATTTCAACTCAACATTTTCCATCGATGTGAGTGGTATGGCGATGCTGAAGCCATCGTTCAAAAGCTCAGGACAAGAGCTTTCCAAAGGTGTGCTCCGCATTTTTGTATCTCACATACTGACTACAAAAAAATCAATTTCGAGTTGGACGATTTTGCCACTCGAATGCCGACAGCAATATGTTACAGTCTTGTGTTGTTTGCTGGCGAGCGCGACCTCTATGTGTCCCTGTTGCAGGTACAGTCTGCCCAGCGTGAAGTGAGCCAGCGGCTGACTATGACCCCTGCACCACACACAGCACGAGCCAACACATGCGTGTGTGTGCATACAGTGTTGAGGCTGCGAACAACAACGACAACATTAACAATAACAACATTAACAATAACAACATTAACAATAACATTAACAATAACAACATTAACAATAACAACATTAACAATAACAACATTAACAATAACAACAACAACAACAACAACAACAACAACATCATCATCATCATCAACAACAAACAAAGCTGATCAACTGACCTGAGCGCCCAGTCCTCGGCGTAGTGAAGCGCTTCGTCCAGCCGCCGCCGCTTCTCCAAACACATCACCAACTAGACAACACAGAATAGCAAAACACATCACCAACTAGCACAACACACCACAGCAAAACACGTCACCAGCTAGCACAACACATCATAGGAAAACACATCAAAAGCTAGCACAGCACAGCATAGTAAAAAATAATCACCAGCTAGCACAACACACCACAGCAAACACATCACCAACTAGCACAACCACATATGCAATCTGCGGCTAGCGACAACACACAGCCAAACACGTCACCAGCTAGCGATAACAACAAGAGACAGGCCACTCTGAAGGTTCAAATGGCATTTGAGAATGAAGAGAGACAGAGACAGAGACAGACACATACACACACACAAACACACACACACACACGCACAGAGAGAGAGAGAGAGAGAGAGAGAGAGAGCTCTTACGTGGCTGTAGACAGGCCCCAGCAGTGGATGAGTCATGGTCTGGCTCACACCTGGCCTAGTACGCACAGAAGCAACACAAGCAGATATAATAGATATGCTTGGTCTATCATCGCTGCGTAATGGATGAGTCATGGTCTGGCTCACACCTGGCCTAGTACGCACAGAAACCACACAAGCAGACATAATAGATATGCTTGGTCTATCATCGCTGCGTAGTGGATGAGTCATGGTCTGGCTCACACCTGGCCTAGTACGCACAGAAGCCACACAAGCAGATATAATAGATATGCTTGGTCTATCATCGCTGCGTAGTGGATGAGTCATGGTCTGGCTCACACCTGGCCTAGTACGCACAGAAGCCACACAAGCAGATATAATAGATATGCTTGGTCTATCATCGCTGCGTAGTGGATGAGTCATGGTCTGGCTCACACCTGGCCTAGTACGCACAGAAACCACACACCAGCGGATATAATAGATAGATAGATAGATAGATAGATAGATAGATAGATAGATAGATAGATAGATAGATAGATAGATGGATAGATGGATAGATGGATAGATAGATAGATGGATAGATAGATAGATAGATAGATAGATAGATAGATAGATAGATAGATAGATAGATAGATAGATAGATAGATATGTTTGGTCTATCAGCTCTGCATATCCGAAGACATAGGCATCGATTCCACCCCGCCGCCAATCGGCGACTGGGTAGCAGGCTGGGAAAGAGCACTAAGCTTAGAATTTATGCAGTCTGAACCCTCCCTGGCTGGAGGGCGCAGACTGGTTCCAGACAGTGTCCGTGATGACGTGCCCCGCCAAGGCTCGGGCCCGACACCAACCCTCGAGCTTCATGATAGATAGATAGATAGATAGATAGATAGATAGATAGATAGATAGATAGATAGATAGATAGATAGATAGATAGATAGATAGATAGATAGATAGATAGATAGATAGATAGATAGATAGATAGATAGATAGATAGATAGTTGAGCCTAACTTCACTCCATACCCAAGACTCGAGAACTAGGAACATCGTATAGAGCTAGCTGAAAATTACCTGGAGACTCCTGCTTTGACTTCGCCGAGGCCCCTGGTCAGCAGGCTGATGGCCTTGTCGTACGCCGCGTCGTCCGCACTGCCATAACACAGACTTGATCAGTGAAGGATTGAGACAAGACAAGACAAGGCAGGCAGTGCATGTCAGCTGGTTTATGGCCTTGTCGTACGCCGGGTCGTCCATACTGCCAAGCCGAACACACACTTGATCAGGAAACGGTAGAGACAAGACAAGACAACACAACACAACACAAGACAAGACAACACAAGACACGACAAGACAAGACAAGACAAGACAAGACAAGACAAAGCGTGTCAGCTGGTTGATCGCTTTGCTGTACGCCGCATCGTCCGCGCTGTCAACCAAACACACAAGAGATAGATAGATAGATAGATAGATAGATAGATAGATAGATAGATAGATAGATAGATAGATATGTTTAATGTTTAATCTATGGGCGTGGCTTAGCTTGAAAAGCCATGGCCTCCTATACTACCCCCGGACAAGAACTTTCAGCACCGGCCAAGCTGCACACCAACCACTGTCTCGCTGTGGTTGGTGTCTGTGCCCAGTTCAAGCCGAAAGGTAGCCGAGCCCTTTTGAACTATACGGGACAACACTAGAACACTCCCCAGGAGCGCGTGCCCTAAGGAGATGATGCCATGAGCAAGTCGAAGTTTCAGGAGTTCACGCTCGTTGTGAGTTACCTTTCTACAACCCCGACTTCATCAACCCTTTGCATCACGCCCCGACTTCATCAGCCATGGTCAGGAGTTGGTTGCCTGTTTAGCCCTTGCGCTGCGCGCGATTAACGGCGGACACAAAATCGTCACTGTAGGAGATAGTTTGATCTGAACCCTAGGCTGAGTTGCCAGTGGCAGAGACCGTCTCCAGGATAGATAGATAGATAGATAGATTGACAGACAGACAGACAGATAGATAGATAGATAGATAGATAGATAGATAGATAGATAGATAGATAGATAGACAGATAAATAGATAGATAGATAGATGGTAAGGTTGTTCATCGGACGATAGAGAAAAGACAATACAAGACAAGACAAGGCAAGGCAAGACAGTGCATTCAATATTGCCGTGAGGCAAGCGAGGTTGGCTGACTTGTCTGCGTTGGTGAGGTTCCTGGCCAGGTGGAAGGCGATAGAGAATAGACAAGACAAGGCAAGGCAAGGCAGTGCATTACACATTGATTTGCACAAGGGAGTTTGGCTGACTTGTCTGCGTTGGTGAGGTTCCTGGCCAGGTGGAAGGCGATAGAGAATAGACAAGACAAGGCAAGGGAAGGCAGTGCATTAGACATTGATTTGCACAAGGGAGTTTGGCTGACTTGTCTGCGTTGGTGAGGTTCCTGGCCAGGTGGAAGGCAGGCTCGATCTGGCCGGGGTTCCAGTGCAAGGAGAGCTGTGCATACGTGCATACATACACGCATGCATGCATGCATATATACATACATACATACATACATACATACATACATGCATTCATGCATACATACATATGCATACATACATACATACATATACATACATACATACATGTACATGCATTTCAAACACACATACATATGTACATGCATGCATGCATACATACATACCTGGAATTTCTCGTTGGCCAGCTCACGCTGTCCGAGCTTGGAATACTCCTAATATTTACATACAGAAACGACAGATTCGAAATATGGACAACGAGCTTGGAGTGATCCTGATTTCATGTAAGGACAAGTTCGAAATGAGGACAAATGTTGTGGCATGGGTCTGTGTACTCCTAATTTCATGCAGGATAATTTCGAAATGAGGAGAAACAATTTAGTGGGCCATGTCAAGGGGATGGTAAGGCTGCCATAGGGGGATTAGGGTAAGGGTTAGGGTTGGGGTTATTACCGCGCCCATGGCGTTGAGTGTGGCCAGGTCCGAGCCGTCCATGCTCAGCGCAGCCTCGAAGAAGCGAATAGCGGACTGACACACGGCAAACACAATCAACATTCGTTCGAGCCATTAAGAAGCGAGACTGCGGCACAGCAATCACTAGAACACACTCATTAAGCGAATGGCCGACCGTGGCACAGCAAACACAAAAACACACTAATTGCAGCCGTCCATGCTCAGCGCAGCCTCGAAGAAGCGAATGGCAGACTGTGCGGTAACAGCACACACAAGAACACGATCATTCCAGCCATCCCTGGCGAATGGCCGACTGACACAGTAAACACAAGACACACTCGTTCGAGCCGTCCCTCGAAGAAGCGAATGGCAGACTGTGGCACAGCAACACACAACAACACACTCATTAAGCGAATGGCCGACTGTGGCACAGCAAACACAAAAAACACTCGTTCGAGCCAGCCATGCAGAGCGCAGCCTGGAAGAAGAAAATGGCGCACTGAAACAGAAAACATGTGAAACAACAACAACAACAAAACAACAACAACAACAACAACAACAACAACAACAACAACAACAACAACAACAACAACAACAACAACAACGAAACAACAACGAAACAACAACGAAACAACAACGAAACAACAACGAAACAACAAAAACAACATCCAAACAAGCAACCAAACAAACCAACAATCCGGAAACACGCCAAGCCGCTACCTTGGCCATGCCCT
>WBZZ01004909.1:62500-163956 GCA_019918135.1 Paulinella micropora
ATGATGCACTGAGTATGATGCACTTTGTGCATTTCTAAGCATTCTTTATGTTTTCCTCAACATAATAGTACGTTCTTCACATTATCTGCATTTTGTAGGTGAATGGATGTCTAGATGAACACTTGAGAGTGTATGCAAATTGTATGTGTGTATTTGCATGCATGATGCTGTGTGCATGCATGCATGTGTGTATGTATGTATGTTTTAAGATATATGTATGGTTTGAGTGTGTATATGCATGCATGATGCTGTATGCATGCATGCATGTGTGTATGTATGTATGTTTTAAGATGTATGTATGTTTTAAGATGTATGTATGTTCATATGTATGTACGTATGCATGTATGTATGTATGTATGAATGTATGTATGAATGAATGTATGTATGAATAGTATGTATGCATGTATGTATGTATGCATGCATGCATGCATGCACATGCATGCATGCATGCATGCATGCATGTATGTATGTATGTTATGTATGTATGTATGTTATGTATGTTATGTATGTTATGTATGTTATGTATGTATGTGTATCCATGTATGCATGTATGTATGTATGTATGTATGTTTGTATGTATGTTTGTATTTGTGTATGTGAATGTGTGCATGTGTTGTATGTATGTACGTACGGACGTACATACGTATGCATGCATGGTATGTTACATAAGTCTGTGACGGGTTAGAAATACCCATAGCTCTGCATGTCTTGTACAGTAAATGGTGGAATCGTACGACGCTATGTGTTTGCATGTTGTCTTTCGCAGTGAATGGAATCGTACGACGAGTTGGTGCGCAAGGTGTCAGTGGCGAGCACATGGTTGGCAGAATCCACGGACGAAGGTGACCGCGAGCGCATCAGCGGTTTCATCAGCTTCGTCCAGGCAGACATGCATCATCACTTGTAGCATATTTTTTCGGACCTGTTTTAAAGCCTTTGTGGGTCTTGGTTGCACCCATTTCGTCGACGCGGACACGTAGAATTCAAAAAACTTTGACTCACCCGCAATCAATTTTTTTATACTATATAACATGCTTTTCCGAGCACTTTCAGGATTTTCTGTCTCTTGAGGTGAATTTTTTGGAGTCCCCATGATATCCTTTTGAGGATTCATGCGTCCTTGCCTCACAGGAGGAAACTCGAAGTATAAGTTTGGGACAAGCCTTGTGGTCGGAAAGCGTCAACAGGCATTCAAACGTACTACTAAGGCTGTCTTCTATCTCAATTTCTCTGAGATCGGGAATGTACCAAACGATTCAAAACGGTCTCTTCTTATCTTTTCAGGACACTGTTCGTATCTCTTGATGAAGGAAACGCAAATTCTGCGACAATCTTCAGTGTGCGCAAGAGTGAGCATAATTTAATTTCAAGTTGGCGTTGTTCTGAGCAAATTTAGGCAAGACTCTTGATGTTTTCTCGTGAAAATGCATCGAGAAGGTGCAACAGAACCGCAGTTCGTGGCGGCCAATCAATCAATCAATAAAAATATTACCAATAATATTAACTCAAGTGTACGGTCCACTCGATCCACTTGAGTGGATCTAAATTTTATGAGTCAAAATAAAGAGTATTTTCAGTTTATTTTTACTCGGTTGAGCTCGCCGTTTACTTGCTAAGAAAAATTAATTTAGAGTTACAGTTGTGAGCCAAAAAATAATTTTATCTGAGATATATATTATATATTATGTGAAAATTGTGAGTTTGTGTACAACTCTTCAAGTAGGCAGATAGAACGAAATCTTGTTAAGAACACTATGGCTGCTATCAGACTGAGCACCTTAACGACCGGCGAAGTTGAAACCTTTACCGTTGACAACTTGAATTCACTCTTTTTGACCGGTTCATTAGATCATCTTCTCCTCTGCACGTTTCGACTTCACTAACTATTAATATTATATACTGTCGACATTCATTTGATGTGCTAACCAAAAATAGATAGACCTATACATACTATAGGAATGAATACCGTACCGGACCGAAACTTGTGACCGTGTCATTAATATTGGCGGTGTTAGAAATATTAGTTAGTATATAGATATCATGAGCACGGTAATGATGACTCGGGCCCCCAAATAAGTGATATTGCTGTTGACATTCAAGACAACAACAAAAATTATTTTTTCATTTTTGTGTCAGATTTTCATTTTTGTGACAGTTTTTCATTTTTGTGACAAAAATTCAAATTTTCAAATTTAACGGTAACATTTCGCGAAAATTTACGATATTTTGCGGACGAATATAGCCGTTAATTTGAAAAATTCAAATTTTCACCCAAAATCAAAATTCCAACCAAAACTGAAATTCCAACCAAAACAGAAAAATCAATTTTTTTTGTTGTCTTGAATGTCAACAGCAATATTAATAACATAAATACTATGATGTAATATAATGAGTCTCATGATAATACATATGTTCAATCTATAGTTGAAGTATCGTAACTATAAAAATATTAATAATGCAAAAATAAAATTTTCAAGCGCTTCCCGTAAGGGGGTTTAAAAACTAAAAAAATTCATGATTGGCGGGTCTGTACGGGAGTCTCTGAAGGGAGGGCCCCAGGTCCGAGGCTGTCGACTCACGACTCTGAGGAGCGATGAATCACCCTTCGACCCAACCACAAGCATATATGTAACCGGAACGTGACAGCCTAGTACTCTGTCACTTACTCAGTCGTCACTCAACTGGAGAGGAGCAGCCCAAGCATAAGACTCTCGGTCAAGTAACGACAAACCGGACGACGACAGTGTCACTCAGTGCCACTGTGACTATGTATTGTGCGGGCCGGCCGACAATCCCTTTTCCCCCTTCGGGGGAAGCCGCCGTAAGCGGTCGACCCCCACGCCGAAGACTGATTCCTCATTCGAAGGTGCTCTCGACCGACCGACACATAACATAAGGCATTCCAGCTGGCAGTCGAATAAGTAAAAAGAATTGGTCCACGTCCAGTGCGAGTCTCGTCCATGAGAACTCGTGCCCCCGAGCTCCAGCTCTTCCTTCCTCTTGCATCGGATATAAATGCCATCTCTTGATCGTCCCCTTTCCGTCGAAAAGAAAAAGTAGCTGATGATCCGTAAGCGACATCAGACTCCATCGTAATCCACATAACATCACGTTTTGGCTCGCTTCCGCGGTCTACCACGACCCTTGTGCTCTTCTGCTACGAGCGGTGCCTGTTTTGGTCTTCTCTTCTTCGCCGCAACTTCTTTATCACATTTCAGCGCACCTACCAATAAAAACGATCTGCCCTCATTCTGGACCTCGTCCCATATGCAAAGCGGAATCCTTCGTTCCTCCGTCAAATCGAACGGCATATCCAACACTACTCTCTGCATAACTGGAGTTGTACCGTCCAAGGTGCGAAATGCTCATCGTCTTTCTCAATTGACGCATTCCATTGTTCCAGGCCTTCCCCGTCTCGGACCACTGGTGCATTTAAGATTATATCCCGCGTGAGCTCAACCTCACTTTTACTTCTCCAAAACTGCATTGTTGGTGCTAACCCCAAAGCAGCTCGTACCCGTGTTCTGGGCTGTACATATGTAACTTGGATTTAAAAGAAATGATCGAAATCCTTATCCATAACCGTATCCTCATGCGGCCTACATAGATAGAATTTATCTACCTGCCATTCGATCTTAGCCACATCTTTCCCGGCTATCCACGGCTTCTTCCATACCGTACCGCCCTGTGCCGCTTGCGTCGGCTTAAGGATAACATCCTTTTCATTCTTATTATCGGATGATGAACTGTCATCTCGATCCGCATGTTTCGCTTCCACTTTGCTTTCCTCCTGCTGCTTCCGCAGCGCCTCCTCACGCTCCTTACGCGCAAGCAATAATGGCGGTTGTCGAAACGCCGGTGCAATGCGTCTCATGATCAAAGCTTGCTCCTCATTCTCGTCCTCTAGCAAATAAGGGCTAAATTTGGCCAAACGCCGCACAGGGACAATCCGTTCCCTTCCTCGTGCCGCCGTAGGCGCAATCTTATAATTGTACGCACCTGTCTGCCGCACAATCTTAAATGGCCCGTGCCACTTATTGTAGAACTTAACCGATACCCCCTTCGGTACCGTTGGAACATACAACAAGACCGTATCCCCTTCCTTGTACTCCACATGGGAGTACTTGCCCAATTCCTGTTCCCGCTGAATTTCTCTCAGCGTTTCCCGACACTTCTCGATCGAACTACGAGCTTCTGGAAGAGCTCGTAATCGAACTCCCAACAGCTCGCACTGCTCCCGGGCACTTGTCGGGTGGAAACAGCAGTTCCGTTGGAGTGTTCAACGCTCTCCCATATACCACCTGATGCATGTCCCCCTAGCGACGCTGAAGCCAAATTGTTTACAGCAAACGTGAACATAGGCACAACGTATATCCATAATTGAGCTGACTATTTTTGCAAAAGGTCTTCAACGCCTTTAGCGTCCTATGCACTCGCTCAATCTTCCCGTTGGCCATTGTGTTAAAAGTAGTCATATAGTGCCAATCAAACCCAAAGAACTTGGCAATCCTTTGCGAAACCTCATTCGCAAAACTTGTGCCTCTGTCCGAGATGATCCTTCTCGGGATCCCTATGCGGCCAAACACCTGATCAATCAATGCCGCCGCTGTAACCTCCGCGGTCACATCCGTAACAGGAACAGTGATAACGTAATTAGATGTTCGATCAATCACCGTTAGCAGGTATTTGAATTTTCCCGCTCCCGCCTCCGGGAAAGGACCAACATGATCGATATGCAGAGTATCGAAGATGTCCAAGGTGATATCATACTCACCCTTGAGTCCCAAGTTCGGCTTATACGGAAGCTTTGCCATCTGACAGTGAGGGCAACCTTTCACAAATTCCTTAACCCTTTCTCCTAGGTTATCCCACCAAAACCTTCTACGTAAAGACCAGGTCATCCTTTCCACCCCCGGATGACTCTGCATCGGGCAATGGTGTGCCGCGATCAATAGCGAAGTTCTGAGTTCTTGCGGAGTAAGTACACTAGTAGACATTAGTCTCCGGATACTTGAATAATCGTTTGCGCTGAGGCACTTTGATCAAAGGTTGAAGGAACAATAATGAATTTAATCAATGGTTAGAAACCAATGACTGAAACTCAATCTAATTTACCATAAATTTATAGTGAAATATTAAATAAATACCACAAATTTATATACTGATCTTGTGGTCAGAAATTCAAGTGATGATTCAGTATGGGCCAATCTATACTAACTGGCAACTAATTGTGAATAACGGTAATATCAACGTAACGAATAATAATTATGATACGAAATATGAAAATGGTAATGAATATGATCCGGTCAAATATAAATGTTATGTCGTGAAATTGACCACAAAAGGTAACAATATATTTAGTAAATATTATTGCTTACTCTCCCCCTCGGCATAACATATATGTATATGTATATTATCTTTAAGTTACTAACATGATTGGCCATATGAAACTATATGTAAACTAGCGATTCATGATGATGAAGTATGATACATGTTAATGTTGCATTAACACTAAAAATGAAAAAAAATAATTCGTAAGCATCAAAGGATGCAGGTCCTTGCAGCGGTGTAGCAAGTCTGTTTAATAAATTCATCCTAAGTGTCTGTAAAAGCTAGATGCATTAAACCTCAAACTGCGGTTAAGCGTCCTTGAGCAACACCGTAAACTGTGCGACTAGTTCCAAGAAACGTGGCGTCGTCGGTAGTGACTTCGTCAGCATGTCCGCCAGATTGTCCTTCGTCGAAACGTGTCGTACGATCACTTCGCCAGCCCGTACTCGTTCTACCACGTAATGGTGTTTGAGTGCTAAGTGGCGTGTGCGATCAGTGGCCATGCCGTTCGTTGCGTTCAGGACCGCCCCCCGGTTGTCGTTATTGATAGTTGATGGCGTCGGCAACGGAATTCCAACGTCCTTGCACATATGCAATATCGCGATTGCTGTTCAGCATGTCGTTGAGTTGGCGATCGTTTCAGCATCCTGAGTCGATAGTGCGACTGTGGGTTGGCGCTTCGAACTCCATGCGATGGGCCCAGTCGTCATGTGCAGTTGGCCGGTTCTTGATCGTCGCGTGTACTCACAAGCGCCCAAGTTGGCATCGGAATACGATATAAGCTCGAAGCTGCGGGTCCGAAATGGGAAGAAAATCCCTCTAGGTGTTCGCAGAAATCTGAGGATGCGAGCTATTGCTGAGTACGCCACGTCAGGCTTCTTTGATGCGAGTACCGCCGCGTGGTTGACCGCGTAGGTGATGGCCGGTTGAGTCTGAGTCGCAGGCCAGAGAAGGGCGCCAAGCAAGCGAGGGAGCGAGAAACGCCGAAGCATAGCTTCTTTGCTGGCTGGGGGAGGGTCAGTCGTCGCTGTAGGGGTAGCGACTGGCTTGGCTTCTTGGAAGTTGAAATCCCTAAGCATGCCCTTAATGTATTCATGCTGATGTATGACTATGCCCTCTGAAGTCCTAACAAACTGCAAGCCACAAAATGTTTTGACTTGTCCTAGGTCCTTCACTCTAAATGAATGTTTCAGTTTGGTGAACAGGGCATTGTGCTCGTCTTTGGTATTATGAAACACGAGCAAGTCATCAGTGCGAAGGAGTAGATAGGGGGGTAGTTTCTGTCTGCCTGTGACTGAAGGTAGGAAGAAAATGCATGGGTCTAATGTTGACTGTTTATATCCTATACTTCTCACATTAGTAGACACATGGTCAAACCACCTTCGCCCTGCCTGGGGGGTTCCGTACAGTGCTTTCTTCAACAATAGAATCATTGAAGGGTCGCTTTTGTTTTCGTACCCCTTAGGCGAAATGGCGAAGGCAATGTCCTTCATATCTGCATGGGAATAGGCTTGTGAAAAGTCGAGGTGAGAGATCATGAGGTCATTGAATGCAGCATAAGGTACTAGTAGCAAAAGAAACATTGGTTGGGCGGTGGGGGAAGAGCATTCATATGGATTGTAATGAATGTATTCTTTCATCCTATTTCCTAAAGCTACTAGTCGCGATTTGTATTTCTCCTGACCTGTAGACTCATCTGTCTTTATGGCATCAACAAATGTTGCATGGACAGGAGGTACATTCGCTGTTATTGCTGCGGCTCGAGGTACCCATTGCAGTGCTTTGCATTCGAACAAACCTTGTAACTCGGCTAGTTGAGCAGCATGTACCTGAGGGTGTGACTTTATGGTTTTCTGTGGGATATGTAACACTCTTACTCTCTTGTGAACAAACAATAGCTGTCCTGTCCTAAGGCCTCCTCTTCCTCCTCCTCAAACTCATGAGCAACAATAATGTGTGCGGTATGAGTGGGGTGGTTTGCTGGTGTTTGTTTCCTAAGCCTGGGCCCAGCAACTATGTTTGTTGAAGTTCTTGCAGCACCATCCCATGTTTGTGGTATGCCCTTGTTACTACTCCATCTATCTGGTAGAGGGAATTGTGGTGCAGATGAGGAGTGTTGGGCTGGGTTTGATATTGCTCTGTTGTGTTGTGTCGTTTGCCGAGGTGCTGTGTTCGTCTTTTTCTCTTGTGCAACCGTTGTTGCTGGAATGGGAGCAAATGCATTTGGTGGGGGATGGAGTGAGCCAAAATATGGGCTTGGTTGCACGTAAAGACTTGAAGTGGCCTTGGTGGTGTGTGGGGTTGTCGTGTCATCGTCCAGTGTGTCGAGTGTGTTTTGTGAGGAATGTGGCAGTTGGTTTGTTGGCCACCAGCCACTGGGTGTGTTGGAGTCCTGAAATTGTGGCAGTTGGTCCTCGTTTTTCCACTGGACTGACTGGGTAGATGGTATGCTAGTGGTAGGAGGCGAGGTGAGGTGGAGGATGTTATGTTGTGCGACACTAGTAGTGGTTGCCAAGGTCGTGCAGGTATTTTGCATGTGTAGCACGAGTCATTGTATCGAAACGAACATTACGTTTTTCTACTGTGGCTGTCTGTTTGGTGTCGTGAATGAGGATTTTGTAGACTCGACGAAATATGTTGTAGCCAATTAGAGTACCTGGCACGGCGACAAGCTGTGCTTTCGTCGTTTCCATTTTCACCCAGGCGAGGCATCCGAAAGGTTGCACGAACGATTGCACAGGTTTTCGGCCCATAAGCAATTCCCAGGGGATTTGCCTTTGTCCTTACCTCTGCAAAGGGGCGTGACCGTTCGTATGGCTAGTGTCGCTTTATGTGTGTCCTCCCAAAATGTGTTAGGCAGGCCTGCATCTAACTGTGCTGCTAGTGCGCGTGTGTCGTCTGTCCTATTCATTCTTTCAGCCAAGGGGTTCATGTTAGGCTCGTTACGTGTGGTGGTTTTGAGGATGATGCCGTGTTTGTCTGTATAGTCTTTTAGTACTTTAGAGACAAACTCGCCATCTGCTCTTATCTGCTTTAGTTTGTTGCCTGACTGTCGTTCAAAGAAAGCAAATATGCGTGTTAAATGTGGCATGTAAAGCTTAGCTTCGCGGGTAGGTGTGTAGAGGTCACAAGCAAACTTAGAGCGAGAACATGTCACTCCCCCTCTGTAGTAGTTACCGTATCTTGACATTACGGGGAATGGGCCGCTGAAATCTATGTTGAGTGCTTCACCTTGCTTATATTCTAGGTCTAGATAGTTACCTCTGTACATAGGGGGTTTGTTAGGTTTGCCCCTATTGCATCCATGACATGCACGTACCAGACGCATCCAATCTTTGCCAGCGATGCGTCTGCCTACGCTCTTTGCAAACTCGTTCATTATGAGTGGGTTTGCATGCATCAGAGCTCTGTGTAGGATCATTGGATCGTACGGTGCATGTGATGGGAGAGGATTGACTGACCATAATGCAAGGTCTGGTAGGTTGTCGATGGTTGCAGCCAGTGACAGTTGTTCTCTCTGCTTGTACCTGTATGGTATATATCTTTGATGAGGGTCAAGTGGTGTCATTCCTGGCTTATCTAACTCGTATAGCAAGTGTGAATTGAGCCTCCCCCTTGCTAGTATGTTCTTCTTGTCAAGTGTTATGGGCTTGTCATAGATGA
The DNA here is from genome assembly GCA_019918135.1 of Paulinella micropora. Taxonomy (NCBI): domain Eukaryota; phylum Cercozoa; class Imbricatea; order Euglyphida; family Paulinellidae; genus Paulinella; species Paulinella micropora. The sequence continues at coordinate 71,495 of WBZZ01004909.1, forward strand.
ATACTTGACCATTTTGATGGATGATTGTTTTGTGCATGTCATGGTCAAGGCGTGGGGTGGGAACAAGGTTGAATGGTAATGACGGTGATATGAGTGAGTTTGGAAATGACTGTTTAACCGATTGACCATAACCATTGAGCCACGTCGGAGTGGCAGTAGCCCGCGTCCTCACCGGAAGCGGCTTACCAGATATGTTATTGAGGAAAGCCGGTTTCTCTTCGCGGATAGACTTGGGGTCGATAGGCGCCTTCTCATGGAATAGCCATCGGTTGCATGCGCTGTCGACCACGTCAGGGGGATTGCCGTCGGCCATTAGCACATAGTTGACCATAGGGCGCTTGAGCTCTGCCCGTTCTAAGTCCATTGTCTCCTGCATCAATCTGGTGTATTCGTCCATGTTCTTGAACTCCAAATATTCCACTGGATGCCTGTTGACGTAGTATTGCCACTCGCGTACGTTGGCGAAGTCCAGGGCGGGTGGGTAGAGATAGTTCTCATGTTCAGGGTCGTCGAGCTCCGGGTCGTCGATGTCGTCAGTTGCATCTTCGTCAGGGATGGTTGCAACGTCTGTGGTATCTTCTTTCGGGTTCCTTATTGCTCCTATTTCGTCAAATACGTCTGCCATTAACACGAATTCGAATGTGTGTGAGTAGTCATGACGTCGTAGGCGTTCGCGTAGTTCTTCAGCTTCCACACGTCCGGCAGGTGGGTAATAGTTGAGCGGTGGTCTCACGTTGTCGTTGAACAGTGGTTCTACTTCAGGTGTGTATGGTGCTGGAGGCGGTGAACGCTTCACATCGGACGGCGCGTCGGGTATGTTGAGTATGCGTTTCAGTTGCTTCTCCAGTTGTTCTCGCCATCTTTCGCCTGCTGCACCTACACCGTAGGGTTCGTGCTGTTCTTGTCCGGTCTCATCTGTTCCACTTGGAGGTGGTGGGAGCATAGTCCATGGTGGGTCCGTCTCGTTGATTGTATACGCTTCGTCGAAGTTGGGTATGTCCGGCGTGGTAGCGGCGAGCGCAGCTAAGTTCGCATTCGGTGTCGAAGAGGTCACCTCGTAGTCTTCTTCGTTTTTCGTGAAGTTAAGGTGGGCGTGTGATTGTGCCATTGTGGCCGTCCTGGGGTCCACACGTCTTCCCCTCGTCGTAAATTCATCTAGGCTCATCGCCATATCTACCATTGCGGGTGTGTCTATGAACAGTGGTGCGTGTGGTCCACCTTCACGGTAACGTAACAGATGTTGAAATGCGAGGTCGCCTAGCTCGGGCTGGTCCGTTGGTATGCCGAGTAGATCGTATCTCGTTCCCCTTTCTCGAAGTCGGTTGATGAGTGGATGCCGCTTGGCCATGTTGCAGAACTCTTTGTGTGCCGGCCAATCGGTCCTCTGATGATCGGTGTTGCAGTAGTAGACGAGTTGACATCCGCTGCAACGCTTCAGTTTCCCTTCTTGGTTGCCGCAGTAGGTGCAATCCCATCTAATGCTGCCGCGTCTGGTTTCGCGTATAGTCTTGCAGTCGACGCAGACTGGTTTGGTTAGTGCCCAGTTCTCCGGGAGTAGTCGGAAGTCCTTCACGATGCTCCAGTAGGCCAGCTCATCGGAGGTAGGGTGACGAAAGCAATGATGTGCATCTGTCCAAGCGAAGGTGTATCGTCGTTCTGTTGGCTGTGAAACTCCAGGTACACGTCTGTATTGCACTGGTTGGCCGTAGGGTAATGCTTCGATGGCTTGTATGCGTCTTATTGCGTCCTTGTTGTCCGTAGATGCATTCGCTGAAGTCGTCGTCGGGGCCAACGGGGTAAAGCACTCGGTCTGCAGGTTCGGTGGGATAGGTACCGTGAAACTTGAAATGGGCGATTCCTCATTGTATGCCATTGACGGGGTAGGCGGTGTTTCGCTCATCGAGGTGTCCTCTGCGCTGGTTGAACTCAACTGTCGCTGTCGATGTTCTCCGATGGGCGTTGAGGTAGGTTGCTCTTCTTGACGGTCTTGCTCTGATGTCGTCCTGTCTTCCAGTGCAGGTGAGCTCATAAAGCTCTGTGTTGGCACGCGCGGGGATTGTGTAGTTGTTTCCGGCGGTTGTTGCGGTGAACTACCTGGTTCACGTCGTGCTCGTCTCGGGCATCTTGTCCGCAGTACGATGTGCTCAATACCTGTTGAGCCGGGCGCGTCTTGAACTAGCAGCGATGGTAACATCCACGGATCCGTTCTTGGGAGGAAATAGTTGAGGAGTGTTCCAAGGGGGCACCAAGGTCGCGGCCAATGGGCAGGTGGGACAGGGAATCATTGTGGGATCGCTCGAAATGCGTCCCGCATGCGCGTCCATTGAACGTAGGCACGTCTGTAGTCGTTCTCGTTTATGCGTTGTGTGATTGTCAGCGAGCTCCATGGGATGTCTGGGCGTCTTGTCGGGTCTTCCACGTAATCAGGGTGCGGTGCGGGCGATGCTTCAGTGGGGGTGGGAGGGTTATAGGTATCAGAAGTGGGTGTTAGAGGAGACAGTTGGATAGGTCCTGCTCTATTTCTGTACCTACTTCCCCTTTGTACGTAGGCTACTTCTTCTTGCGATGGTTCGTCCTCCTCTGGTCCGGGTCGTTCGTCGTCGGAGTCGGCGGAATGCATCAGCCATGTCTCGGGTGGGTCGCCTGTTGGATCATCGACGTCGTCCGTGGCTTCCACTTCGGTTGTCGCGTTGGCTTGTCCGCTCGATCGTTGAATCCGTCTTGTGTTGGTCTGTCTAGGTTGGCCTCCACGTCCTCGTTGATTCGGTCCTCCCCCTCGACCACCGCGACGTGTGTTCGAGTTTGGCTGCGTGGGTCGTCTGCGGACTGGGCATTCAGCCCCAGAGTGTTTCGGTCGGCCCTCGCAGACTCGTTTCATGCAGGTGGATCGACACTGGGCCGCAATGTGTCCTCGTCGGTTGCAGTTGAGACATCGGATGTCTTTGTTGATAGCAACGGGTGTGGCCGAAGTGAACAGGGCTGTCGAGGACCTAGATGAAGCAGCAGAGAGTTGGTTAGCATGGTATGCTTGTAAGATGAGTGAACATATCTCATTATAACGTGGTTTGTCAGCATCAGCACGAGACCAATGCATAGTTCCCCCTACATCCCCCATAGATAGAGAGGCGCACTCCTTAAGTTTAAAGAGCAAGAATACGACTCTGAATTCATCAGGTAGAGGCACTCCTCTTGACTGTAGGCGCTCGAAGCGTTGGGTCAAGAGCTCCATCCATGTTGGTAGGCCATTGCTTGACTTCAGCTTTGTCTCGAACAGCTGCATTAGTAGGCGAGCGATGGAAACCGATCCTTTGCTGCCGAATCGCTCGCAGATCGCTGTCCAGATCACCGCTGGGTTGGTTCCTGCTCGTTGGACGGTCAGTAGAGCTGTCGACTCTTGGCATGCTTCCACAAGGAAGCAGCGGACATGGATCTGTGCTTTGATGTAGTCTGCTTGGCTGAAAAGTGTATCCAGGTCAGTTGGTACGTTGATAGTAGGCAAGAGGGCGGGTGCTTGGCTACCTGAGGACGGGTTGGTCGAGGATGGGCTGCTTGAGGACGAGCTGCTCAGTGATGACGAGCTGCTCGATGATGAGTCGCCACGTCTCGATCCGTATGCTTCATCGTCTTCGTCGTCATCGCTCCTCCTTCTCGACTGTCTTGCTGTCGAGGTGTCTTGCTGTCGTGCTGACAGTCCAGATCCAGTAATGTTGTTAGGGGCGGGGTGGGTGGGTCTTAGTCCAGTAGTTCTGGTACTTGCGTAGATTGTAGCAATCTCTTGTACCGAGTAGGGCGATTCTTGGTCTTCCAGATTCTGAAGTAGTATGTAGCGTGCGTCCACGCCCAATAAAAAAGCGAAAAATTGGAATTTCCAAAGGTCAAATTCATCGATGGGTCTTTTCGGGAATTTTGGTAGCTTGAGTTGGTAACGGGGCGCATCCAAGGCTCCATAACCAGTAAGTACACTAGTAGACATTAGTCTCCGGATACTTGAATAATCGTTTGCGCTGAGGCACTTTGATCAAAGGTTGAAGGAACAATAATGAATTTAATCAATGGTTAGAAACCAATGACTGAAACTCAATCTAATTTACCATAAATTTATAGTGAAATAAATACCACAAATTTATATACTGATCTTGTGGTCAGAAATTCAAGTGATGATTCAGTATGGGCCAATCTATACTAACTGGCAACTAATTGTGAATAACGGTAATATCAACGTAACGAATAATAATTATGATACGAAATATGAAAATGGTAATGAATATGATCCGGTCAAATATAAATGTTATGTCGTGAAATTGACCATAAAAGGTAACAATATATTTAGTATATATTATTGCTTACTTGCGGAACCCATAACAACCAACGATCCTCCTCATTGGCATAAATTCCATCCTTGCCCATGTACCAAAGGAGTCCATCCTTCAGCACCAAGCATCGTTTGAGCTTCCGTATCTCGTTCTTGTCAGGTCTTACTTGAGGATTGGTAAGATGTTCCAGTAACTCCTTATATTCCGCACTTTCCTTGGTGAAAGTTCGAAAAGTTTCCACCGACGCCAGCCTGACAGCCGTCAGTCTCCAACTGGAATCGAACCTTGTCTGGATGTGTTTCCAGTAATTGATAGAGATGTTTGTCTCTCATCCTTTCCTCATCCTCCAAACTGAGACACATTGGGCCTTTCGGCAACAAGGCCGCATTAAAGGCACCATGCCGCCCATCTTTAACTTCCTCCTCCTCATCCCTACCGGCGGCCCTAGCTTCCGCCCATAGAATGTCCTCACAAGCCTCCCTGGCTATTTGCGAGTAACAACACTTGCATTTCTCCTGTGCTGCTCCTTCAACTGCTTCCACAACAGTCACTTCCTCGCTACGCGTGTCGCGCTGATGATTGTTATGAGTGAACGGTTGATACCAAAGCCCCGATGGCAACTTGTCATCCTCCGCTCCTTGTTCCTCCCACTCATGGAGGTCCACACCATGTCCCATGATCGCCAACACCGCCCCCGGCGTACGAAACTCGAACTGCGCCATCCGCACCTACCGAACTGTGGTGTTGCGACTCTGCAATTCATCTACAGCCTTCTCCTTCTGCCCACTCTTGTCCTCATAACGAGAGCAGAAATCAGGGACAACATTCCTCTTGCCCTTGATGTACTGGATGGTGAAGTCATACTCCGCCAATTCCAGCTGCCACCTTGCCAACCTACCATTACAACAAAATATAGTTGTTAGTAGTTTCTGACGGCAGTTACTTTAATTATATATATATCGATAGGACTGATCTCAATCAATGACACTGACTAATTATGTTAGGACGTAATATGACAATTGCTTTAATCAGCAGGCCATCTGCCTGAGTTTACCGCTCTTTTATTGGCGGCAATAACAAGTGATTCGGCCAAATGTGGGGTATCAATTTTTCCGAAATTGTCCTACAGGTGATTTTGCACTTTTTGATTCAGACATTGAAAATGTGTTTTATTTAGTAAAAATAATGTTGAATAAGCTGAATAACGTATTAAAATGATTTGCCAGTTGTTTTAAAGCTTCCTAGTTTGACTTTGTGATATCAATATGAAGCCTCCTACATATGTGAGAAAGGATACTTAGTCATTTATTAAATCTTAATATTGGTTTTTCTCATCCGTTTCAATAATGAATTTGATTACTAAATCTGCTTAATTGCATTATTACAAGCTGCTGAATATTAAATAATATTCGACAAATTATTAATCACTTTCGACTTGAATTTAGTATCCGGCTGGTGGAGCTCGCCGGGGGGGGGGGGGGTGGTAGATTGAAATGAGCTACAGTCACTTACAGAGCAGCTGCACGGCGAGCTAGTTTCTTCAACTCCCTTGCATACTTTCTAGATGTTTTCGCAAACCAATCTTCTTCTTCTTCTTCTTCTTCTTCTTCTTCTTCTTCTTCTTCTTCTTCCGATTGCACTCGACCCCTACCTTTGCCCCGACCCCGACCCCGAGCTCTGGCCCGACCCCGACTGTCTTCTTCTTCTTCTTCTTCTTCTTCTTCTTCTTCTTCTTCTTCTTCTTCTTCTCCTTCTTCTTCGTCCGATGGCACTCTAACCCTACCCCTGCCCCGACCCCGACCCCGACCCCGAGCACGACCCCGACCCCGAGCACGACCCCGAGCACTTGCCCGACCCTGACCTCTAGCAAGACTATCTCTACCACCCACTGCAGCCTTTCCTTTTTGTTCAATGCTGCAATCACATACTTGAAAGTGCCCCCATGCTGCACTCACAAATTCTGCACGTTTGAACTGCTTTCTATCAGTATTTCGAAAGGCTATGCCATGTGCTCGAAGATAGCTTACCAACTCCTTCACTAACACTCTCATCGCTCCAAAAGCTTTTTCATCTGACGCGACAGCAAGAAAGGATGCAACCCTTTCCCATGCTGGCATTGACCTACCATCAGCTGCCTCAAACGCTAAATCCTGTTCTAATCGCTGCTGTGCTGAGAGCATTCTACCTCCAACCCAAGCAAGATGTGTTGGCGGTTGGCTATCACTGAGGAAGTAAGTTCTAGGGTAGTTTAGCCTTTCCTCCTCTGTCAGTTTGGAAAGACCGATCATCTTTGCCTTCCTGTCAGGTGGGACTGCAAAGGGGTCCGGTGGAAGATCTGCTAGCACTCTAACATTCACTGACCACTTCTGATCGTTTTTGTCAGTGCAGGAAATATGACCTGGATAACCAGGCTCGCCTCCCTCGCCGTAGCTTCCTGCAAAGCGCAAGCCTGCAACTGCGCCTGGGCGGCCTATAAAACATTTTCAGTTATGTATGACAATATAACAATAAACATTTACAACCTAGCATATGTTCTATCTGGTCCTTCTCCTCCTGTCCATAATAATTCTGCGCAAGCTTGCGAACATCCTTCAGAAGTTTTGGATCTGCAAACTTTACGGGAGGAAGTTTTTTGGGCAGCGTCCCTTCCGCTATTTAACAAAATAAAATAAAAGTTAGATTTTTCAACTAACAGGAGAGCAAAGTGAAAACCTGGAGCCCGGGTCATCATTTTAATCGGAGCTCCGTCTGGTCGGTCCCTTTCCCCGTGCCAATGCTCTTGCCCGTCTCCGAAAGTCTTTACCTTGGCCGTGGGGAGGCCGTTGTTGCCATCGCCTGGTACTCCAGCGTTGATTTGCCATGCCAGGGGACGATTCCAGTACTTCAAGTACTTGTTCATGCAATGATGGTGAAAAAAAATTCACCCAGTCATAACTGGTGATCAGGATACAGACGACAATACGTTCTTTGTCTTTGGTGAACGCGCGAAGCAGCTTGAACAAAGCCTGAGCGATGCTTGTGGTTAAAAAGGTAGTGCCTAACCCTCGTCTCATCGTGCGAAACTTCTGATCATCACCGGAAAACCCATGGTGTGGGAGATTTCGATGAGTCTGTCCTTGCAAAAACCATCCCGCCCAGATAATGAAGTTGATAAAGCCATACATACCCCAGCCAGTATTTTCGCCCCCTCCGTCAAACTCAATGAAGAGCTTCCATGCGGCCATAGTGTCAGTGCTCCACAGCCGACTCCGTAGCATGTGGTAAAGGATAGAGATTGTACTATTCTGACCTTTTTCAATACCAGGGCCGTGAGTGTAGATGCAACTTTTCCTGGTTCTGTAACAACTGAACACCCCAAGGCCAAGACGAATAACGTACTTACCTTTAAAGTCAGTGGATTTGCGTCGACATGAAGGAACGAGCACAGGGGGTGTCCCGTCAAAAGAGCAAACAATCGATCGAAGGTCAAGAGGTGCTCCAGACTTCCGCTTAGTGGTTTGGAAACGATTTTCCCGATGGATTTTGTGATGAGTTTGGCTCCTCACCTTCCACTGTTGAAATTCAGCTTCATTTTTGAACCCCCGCTCTTGTTCCTTCATAAGCTGCTTGCATTGCGCTGCCAGCTCGGTGCAGATTTCATCCTTGGCGATGTCCTGGTCTATTATTCACAGGAAAAAAACATAATAATAATAATAATAATAATAATAATAATAATAATAATAATAATAATAATAATAATAATAATAATAATAATAATAATAATAATAATAATAATAATAGTGCTTCTCTGTCAATGGCTGATGCATTTCTGCACATGCGCCTCCATCGTCTCACCCGTGAGGGGAGTACGAAGAATTGACGATAAGCTCTAATGACACCCCCGCAAAGGCAGTTCCAACACTTCCAGACGGACCGGTATGTTCAATGAAAATACTGGTCCAGACGGACCGGTATGTTCAATGAAAATACTGGTGGCACCGACGGGAATCGAACTGGCGACAGGGCCCAGATGGTAGAACTTGACCACTGGGCTATCACGGTGTCCACAATAATAATAATAATAATAATAATAATAATAATAATAATAATAGTGCTTCTCTGTCAATGGCTGATGCATTTCTGCACATGCGCCTCCATCGTCTCACCCGTGAGGGGAGTACGAAGAATTGACGATAAGCTCTAATGACACCCCCGCAAGGGCAGTTCCAACACTTCCAGACGGGCCGGTATGTTCAATGAAAATACTGGTCCAGAAATAGACCGGTATGTTCAATGAAAATACTGGTGGCACCGACGGGAATCGAACTGGCGACAGGGCCCAGATGGTAGAACTTGACCACTGGGCTATCACGGTGTCCAAATAATAATAATAATAATAATAATAATAATAATAATAATAATAATAATAATAATAATAATAATAATAGTGCTTCTCTGTCAATGGCTGATGCATTTCTGCACATGCGCCTCCATCGTCTCACCCGTGAGGGGAGTACGAAGAATTGACGATAAGCTCTAATGACACCCCCGCAAGGGCAGTTCCAACACTTCCAGACGGACCGGTATGTTCAATGAAAATACTGGCCAGACGGAGCGGTATGTTCAATGAAAATACTGGTGGCACCGACGGGAATCGAACTGGCGACAGGGCCCAGATGGTAGAACTTGACCACTGGGCTATCACGGTGTCCAATAATAATAATAATAATAATAATAATAATAGTGCTTCTCTGTCAATGGCTGATGCATTTCTGCACATGCGCCTCCATCGTCTCACCCGTGAAAAGAGTACGAAGAATTGACGATAAGCTCTAATGACACCCCCGCAAGGGCAGTTCCAACACTTCCAGACGGGCCGGTATGTTCAATGAAAATACTGGTCCAGAAATAGACCGGTATGTTCAATGAAAATACTGGTGGCACCGACGGGAATCGAACTGGCGACAGGGCCCAGATGGTAGAACTTGACCACTGGGCTATCACGGTGTCCATAATAATAATAATAATAATGATAATAATGTACACAAAAGAACTTATGCTTAATGCAAAAGATGTTTAGAGCAAGCTCTTTACTGCTACCTCGGATAGGCTCTATATTTTTTAAGTCTCTGCGCCAGACTTTATTCACTTTCGTGGGGCCGGGAGGCTCTTTGACATTCAGCCTTTGCTTGCAGTTGGCCGGCGCAGATGCTAGCACATCTTGACATCCTTTCGTCCAGTTTGCTACGATGTAGCTGTACACTTCGCTGGTTTCGGTAATGTCTTGAAGCTTCCAAGTTCCGTCTTCTTCAACATCGATCCCCATTTGTAACCACTTTCTGCATAGCAGAACGTGAATGACATCTTCAGTAAGTGGTTCCGGCGGTACAACCCTTACATCTATCTTAGTGCGGTTGCGCATAAGCTTTAAAGCTTTTGTCATAACTCTATCACCGACTCCATGAATGCGCTGCCACATAGTTCTGCATACTTTTTCCGTTTGGTAGACATACTGCATGTTACCGGCCGGATCTTTCATTGTCTCCAACTTTATCGCTAGGGAATTTTTGAACTCTTTCAAAGAAAGTGCACAAGATTGGGTGCGTTCCCTTATAACATCGCGTGGGTCGACCCAACGATAGCATTGCCAGTCTCGACAACAGCTTGACCTCACCTCCTCCTCAAGCTCATTGTATGGCATGCCAAGCCACTTCTCCAGACATTGAGGTCGAACATGCTTGACAGGGCCTTGCTTGCGCTTCTTGAACGTGTATGACCTATTGGCTTTCTTAGGCCTGATGGCTACATGAGCAGTAAGTCCTAAGGTCTTATAGAGAGCTTGTGTGCTTGAGCGAATCTCATCGGTATTCGGCTGCTTACTACTACTACTAGCTTCTGTAATCAAAGCCCCAGGTGTCCAGAAGCCAGTCGATTCCGCTGACTCAGAGAAGGGCAGCACCATGCTAGACGAACATGCCGTAGATGTACACTACATTGCAAACGATGTACAAACAACATGGAGAAGTATTAAGGTTTGGTTGACAAATTATATGAAGCTAACCTTGATAGGAGAGCCAGTAGGTGATGGGTCTTTCGTAGATGATAACTGCATTCAAACGGTTTACAAACAACGCATATAGATGCTTGTTAGACAAAGTGCAGGCAGCTGACCTTGACAGGAGAACGGGTGAATGAATCATCCTCTTCTGCACTGCTCGAAGCGGCGTCACCACTTTCTTCTTCCTCACCTCGATCCTTCATAGTAATAGCAATGAATCACCACATACAACACACTTTAATTTAGTATTAAGCAACAAGAAAACATTCGAATGCATACCTGAGGAGTGGCTGCACAAACACGAACACGCTTTATTGAGTCATTCTGAGCTTTAACTGAAGAGAGACCAGCCGCGAACTCATTCAAAAGCTTGCGTTTTGCATTTATGCTTGAGGAAGTTGAGGGAATTCGTGGAGGATCCGCTCTTACAGCCCTCGACCCGAAAGATGCTAGAAGCGCGTGTTTTTTTTCCAAAGACATTGGTTGTGACCTTGGTAGCAGTGGCTCAAGAAATTCAGGAACGATAAAAAAAATTTATAGTTCCTATCATTCTCAACATAGAAAACAGGGATTTTCTTGTTTGCCTTTGCTGCCTCTCTCATCCAAGAAGGATGTGCCTTGCAAGCCTCGGCTTTTGGATTTGACTCCAACGTTGAGTAGTTGAGAAGAATTTGCTCACCTCGAGACACACCCTTGGACATTGTCACGACTTGCTCACCCTTCGACACTTTGCAGTTTGGGCTCTCACTGCAGCCAGGAAAGTGACTACTGTTAATAAGATGCATTGCATTTCTGCTTTCTTGATGAATGGAGTCAATGGATTGCATTCCTATTTCAATGCCCTTATATGTTCGCATCCTAAAGTGCTGAGCAAATGGATTATCACTGATGTCCTCTGAAGGCATTTTAGCACCTCCTGGTTGCAGAAGCCCCAGCTTAAACCCTTTTGGCAAATCGTCATCAGCAAATAATCCACATCTACCTGCCTTGCCGGATCCTGAAAGCCAAGCAATAGACACTGGCGCTCTCCTCGCAGTCGCGAGGCTCATTTGACGTTGCTCCCACGCCACATGGCAAGAAAAGACTCAAAACAAGCTCCAAACTACACAAAAGATATGATAGTTATTCACATTTTATATTGTTTTTCTTGCTTCTAAAAGGCAAACAACACCAATGAATCACCGTCATCAATTCGACAAAAACAACTGCAACAACAACGACAACAACGACAACAACGGCAACAACGACAACAACGACAACGTAGGTAGATTTGAAGGAAAAAAAAACAAAGAGAGAAAGAAAGAGAGAGAGAGAGAGAGAAAGAGAGAGAGAGAAAGAAAGGGAGAGAGAGAGAGAAAGAAAGGGAGAGAGAAAAAGAAAGGGAGAGAGAAAGGGAGAGAGAGAGAGAGGGAGAAAAGAAAATATACATACGGATATGCATACATAAATACATACATACATACATACATACTTGCATACATACATACATATTACATACATACATACATGAATGACCATTTATTGCAGAAAACAAGAGCATGAAGACAGCCAAAACAATGTTGACATAGAGAAAACGTAGAAAAAATTAAGTTAACAAATTTTCTTCGGTTGATTTTGTTTTATATACTTTGACACTGATGTTGTAATTAAGTTTCCCGCTCTTTCTAGTGTGTGGAAGGAGCGGGAAAGCTATTTAGACAAGTATACACGAAGAGAGCGAGCTGGAAATCATCGGCAAATTTTTGTCGGTACGGAAAATTTAGAAACGAAATATTCGACTTCTTACTATAAAAATACGTCTAAAATATATTTCGAAGCTCTAAATAAGCAGTCAGTGTCAGTATTTTTAAAGATCTTGCATTTATTGCAGAAAACAAGAACATAAAGACAGCCAAAACATGTTGACATAGAGGAAACGTAGAAAAAATTAAGTTGACAAATTTTCTTCGGTTGATTTTGTTTTATATACCTTTACACTGATGGTGTAATTAAGTTTCCCGCTCCTTCTAGTGTGTGGAAGGAGCGGGAAAGCTATTTAGACAAGTATACATGAAGAGAGCGAGCTGGAAATCATCGGCAAATTTTTGTCGGTACGGAAAATTTAGAAACGAAAATTCCGCCTCCTGGCTTCTAGTGAATACATTTCCTTACAATAATTTACACATGCACTCAACACACATGTAGACATATTATGCAGCAATAAAAAGCAAAGCAACATGATAAAAGAATGAAGTGGAAACAAAAAATCATTTTCCGACTGCAGATTTTTTTTTGTTTGGTATGCCTCTGGTACTTGAGGAAATAAAATATTTCTTTCTTTCCCGCTCCTTCCACAGACAGGAAAGAGCGGGAAAGAAGGTTTGAGGCTAGCAACGAGACTGGGAAATGCAAAAACAACAAAAGAAAATATGTAACAACAGCTCTTTTCCACCCATGATTTTTTCAGAGGCAAAAAGGTCGACTACTGCCTTTTTTCAGGGTCTGCAGTCGAACGTCTGCACTTGAAAAGTGCGGGTAGATTTGTATACAGCTGTATACATTAGATTGAAAGAAAAGAGCTCAGCGATGCCTGTAAAGCCAGGACATTGCAAGCAATTGCCAGAAACCGTAAGGGGGCTCTAAAAATTTGGATAAACGGCCAGACGGAGCCTGAGGATTTCGAAGATGTGATAATTCCAGATGAAGTGAGGAGGAAATATGATGGCTTAGGTCTCGAGCAGCTGGAGAGGGTGGTAGTTGAGACCAAGAGGAATTGGACAGCACAGGGGTTCTTGGAAAATGCAAAGAGTTGGGATGATGGACTAAAAGGCGAGGTAGTACGTTTGAAAAGAGATCGCAAGAAGACAGACTTCTACACAAACGAAAATAATAGTAGCGGGAATAAAAAGAAGAAACAAAAGAAGGAAGAAGAAGAAGAAAAGACAGGAGAAGGGAAGGAGAATGAGAAGGAGAAGGAGCCAGGAAAGAAGAAGAAGCGAAAGGAGAAGGAGAAGGAGAAGGAGAAGAAGGAGAAGGAGCCAGAAAAGAAGACGGGAAAGAAGAAGGAGAAGGAGAAGCCAGTAAAGAAGAAGGGAAAGAAGAAGGAGAAGGACAAGGAGAAGAATGACAAGGACAAGGAGAAGGACAAGGAGAAGGACAAGGAGAAGGACAAGGAGAAGAATAATGACAAGGACACGGAGAAGGACAAGGAGGAGGACAAGGAGAAGGACAAGGAGAAGGACAAGGAGAAGGACAAGGAGAAGGACAAGGAGAAGGACAAGGAGGAGGACAAGGAGGAGAAGAAGAAGAATAAGAATAAGAAGGGAAAGAAGGAGAAGGGGAAGAAGAAGGATGAGGAGGATGACGAGGAGGACGAGGAGGAGGAGGACGAGGAGGACGAGGAGGAGGAGAAGGTGACGAAGGACAAGGACAAGGAGAAGGAGGAGGAGAAGAAGACGACGACGACGAAGAAGAAGAAGAAGAAAGAGAAGAAGAATAAGAAGGGAAAGAAGAAGGAGAAGGGGAAGGAAGAGGAGGATGACGAGGAGAACGAGGAGGAGAAGGACGAGGAGGAGGACGAGGAGGAGAACGAGGAGGTGACGAAGGACAAGGACAAGGACAAGGAGGAGGAGGAGAAAGGAAAGCAGAAGGAGGAGAAGGACAAGGACAAGGAGAAGGACAAGGACAAGGACAAGGGCAATCAGAGAGTAAACAAAACAGGAGTCCCAGAAGTCCCAGAAGGAAAATTTCGTATTTACGAAATCCCGGGTTGGTTTGAATACATATTCGAGAACGAGGAGGACCAGAAAGCACACACGGACTCCAAAGGCCGCAAGTTCCAAGACGGGTTCGTTCTTCTTTCTTTTTTATGTTAAATTATAATAAATTAATATGTAAGTGTAGAAATTTCTTTCTTTTGTTTTCATTTCTTTCTTTTCTTTCTTTTCTTTCTTTTCTTTCTTTTCTTTCTTTTCTTTCTTTTCTTTCTTTCTTTTCTTTCTTTCTTTTCTTGTCTGTTGTTTCTTTCTTTTCTTTCTTTTCTTTCTTTTCTTTTAATTTCTTTTTTTTCTTTTTCTTTTTCTTTTTCTTTTTTCCTTTTCTTTCTTTTCTTTCTTTTCTTCTTTCTTTTCTTTCTTTTCTTTCTTTCTTTTCTTTCTTTTCTTTCTTTTCTTTCTTTTCTTTTCTTTCTTTTCTTTCTTTTCTTTTTTTCCCTTCTTTTCCTTATTTTCTTTATTTCGTTTTCTTTATTTTCTATCTTCAAATTGTTTCTTTTCTTTCTTTTCTTTCCTTTTCTTTCCTTTCTTTTTTTCTTTTTTTTCTTCTCTTTTTTCGTCTCTTTTTTCTTTTTTTTCTTCTCTTTTTTCTTCTCTTTTTTCTTCTTTTCTTCTTTCTTTTTTCTTTTTGTTTCTTTTCTTTCTTTTCTTTTTTTTCTTTTCTTTTCTTTTCTTTATTTAACTTTTCTTAAAATTTTGTTTCTTTTCTTTTTTTTTCTTTTTTTTTTCTTTTTTTTTCCTTTCTTTCCTTTCTTTCTTTTCTTTTCTTTCTTTTCTTTCTTTTTCGTTATCTTCTTTCTTTTCTTTCTTTTCTTAATATTTGATGTCGGACTGAGAGCCTTCCACAGTGCCCCCCCCCCCCCGCCCACAAGCACTTGTTTGTTCGTGCTTATTGCTAAGGTTGTTCATGACATGGACAACAGACGATGCTAAGGTACATTAATTACATTAATATTGTTGTCCCGGTCACCACTGGGTCAGAAACATGGTGTTTGGGTAATTAAAGGTGCGCGAGGGGGTATACATCACCGACGTCAGGCTGACCACAAGAGCAGGCTTGATATTGGCCCCCCAAAGGCAGATTGAGACTCGCGAAAACGATGTGTGGCCTGCGCCTGTGTTTTGATTGATTTTTTTTTCTTAAAAAAACAACAATAATTTGCTATAGGATGATCCTTGAGTTTCCAGTGGGCTGGAAGAAAAGAAAACCCGAAGCTAATGAAAATGGTACGAATGTTTTGTCATTTTCACCCATGATTGGTTGTTATTGCAGGTGTCGGAACGAAGAAGTGGATCGCAGTGTTGCGGGGAATGGATGCTGATTTGGACGGCAAGACCGACACTGAGTTTCTTCAACTCATGTGCCCAAAATTGTTGAATCTTGCTCATAGCTTGTGTCACCCCCCTCACAAGCGGAACTATATTGAAGACGTGTTGACCTTTTTCCTTCCATATGTTGGGGATCCTACGAATCCCCCCCCCCCCCCCCCATTCTTCGAAGATACAGATGGAAGGCTTTGCTAGTTAAGGAGTTGGCAGGCAAGGCTAAGGTATGCAATTATTGCGCAAAGGGCTTTAGCTTTATTTATTGCTGCTTTTTTAGCTCTTCATTTTTATGGTGTGATAGAGGAACAGAGCAGCAGTAGAGCAAGGCTACAAACCTTTGCGCTCTTCTGATCGCCGGACCAAAATGCCAAGGAAATTTGCACCAGATTCTTTGCGTCAACACTGTTCTATGTAACACAGTTCTCTTATTAATTTTATTGTTTGATACTAGGTAGCAGTGACACTGCGCCTGAACCAAAGGATGAGGAGGGTGAAACTAGTGAAGATGAGGTTATAGTCGAGGAGAATACAAAAAAGAAGAAAAATTTGAAGGTAAAGCAGAAGGTGAAGCAGAAGAAGGTGAAAAAGGGCAAGAAGGAGCAGCCCTCCACGCCTCCGGACGAGGAATC
The DNA here is from genome assembly GCA_019918135.1 of Paulinella micropora. Taxonomy (NCBI): domain Eukaryota; phylum Cercozoa; class Imbricatea; order Euglyphida; family Paulinellidae; genus Paulinella; species Paulinella micropora. The sequence continues at coordinate 87,552 of WBZZ01004909.1, forward strand.
GGAAGCCGAGGAGAAACTTGAGCAAGCCAACCAGGTCTGTTCTCACTCTGCAGCTGTTATGTTGTTGTCTAATTAATGATACATATGTAGTGTAGTACTAGTGGTGTCTCCGAAGCCTCTTTGCAAGCGATTTTGAAGGAGGCAATGAAAGAACATAGTAGCAAAATGAATGAGAACATGGAGAAGCTTTTGAAACAGTATGAAAAGAAAGAAGCAGGGAAGGAAGGTAAAGGAAAGAACAATGGAGAAACAGAGAAGGATAAGGAGACGCAAGGCTCTGAGGAAGAAAAAGGCAAAGAAAAGAAGAAAAAGAAGAAAAAGAAGAAGAAAAAGAAGAAGAAAGACAGCTCCAGTGACTCAGACAGTGACGATAGCACTAGTACTAGTGATAGCTCTAGTAGTAGTGAGTCAGAGGAAGAAGAACAGACGAAGAAAGAGAAGAAGAAAAAGAAGAAGAAGAAGAAGAAGAAGAAGAAGAAGAAGAAGAAGAAGAAGAAGAAGAAGAAAGAGAAGAGAGCTGCACAGCAGGCTATGCAAAACACAGCCACTCGCGGTATCTATCAATTCCCACCCAACAGCTCACCCGGCTATAATTATTATGATTTTGCACTTGCGGCTATGGCACTCAAAAATCAGTAAGTTGAGCGTTGAAGTTTCTCAAAAATACTAAAAATTATATTTATTTGAAAAATAAAAAGAATGTATTGTGTGATTAAAATGTATTCTCTTTTTTACTCCTCCCGGTGCCTCCCCCCCCCCCCCACCCCCCCCCCTCACAGCAGGTGTCTGGATCAGTCAATGTATTGACACAATTTAGCTTTAATATAACTGGCAAATCATTTTTAATACGTTATTCAGCTTATTCAAGATTATTTTTACTGAATAAAACACATTTTCAATGTCTGAATCAAAAAGTGCAAAATCACCTGTAGGACAATTTCGGAAAAATTGATACCCCACATTTGGCCGAATCACTTGTTCAATCTCTACCTAAATAAATTCTCACAATCTGCTCAACCATCAACTACCAAAGTGAACCGGCTCTAACCCGACCTCTGCCAACTAGACCGTCTACCGGAGTTTAATATTACATTGCCTACCCGTATGGTCTCCCGACATGAGCCATTTTAGGTTGTACATGTGGTGATCCGTTCTCACCAATATGTTAGGTGTACCCCAAAGGTACTCCCGTAACCTTTGAAAAGCCCATACTATAGCAAGCGCTTCCCGCTGCCTAGTACAGTATTCCCTTTCTGCCGGGATCAGCTACCGGCTGATAAACATCACAGGCCGCAGTTGCCCAATGGATCTGTCCATCTGCTGAAGCACTTCCCCCACAGCGTATGCTGACGCGTCCGCGTCCAACACAAACTGTTCCTTCCAATCAGGCACCATAAGAACTCGTCCTCCTTGTCTTGGATCCTTAGATCTAGAGATCTCATCCTTGAGTTCCACTATGACCCGATTGACCTCCTCGGGCCACGGGCCATCTCCAACCCCTTGCTTAAGAATTTTCGTACCACCGCTGCTCGTTCCGCGAATCCCGGAATAAATTCCCCATAATATTGAGCTAGCGATATAAAGGAATGTAAATCTGTTCTTGTCTTAGGCATTGACATTGACGCCGCGTAATTCCTCTTCTCCTGAGAAATTGCACAGCGACCCTCGGAGATCTCCTACCCTAAATACTGTATTTTCCTTTGAGCAAAGTCACACTTCTTTGCATTCAATCGCAGTCCAAATGCACTGATACGTCGTAAGACGTCCTTCACGTGCTCCTCGTGCTTTTCCATGCTTTCTGAATAAATGATCATATTATCTATATAACAGAACGCATAATCCTCCGTCGTTCCAAGACGGGCTACCGTCCCTTCATCATCATACTCCTTACCGAGCATCTTAGTCGTAGCATGTTGGAATAGTCCCGGTGAGCATTTAAGCCCCATCGGCAACACCTTCCAAACATATGTGGTCCTTACGACCATGAATGCCGTAAGGTACCGACACGTGTACGATTCATTAAGAGGGATCTGCAAAAAACCGCTCTTAAGATCCAACGTCGTATACACTTTGGCATGTTTAAGCCGATTGAACCCTTTTCTGAGATCCGGTACCGGATTTTCAATCTGCTTCAGAATCTTATTGATCCTGTAGTAGTTGATACACATATGCAAGGACCCATCCGGTTTGGGCGCCATACGCACAGGTGAAGACACCTCCGATAGGCGCGCTTCAATAATATCTTTTTCTAACTGTTCCTGAGTAATCTCTCGAGCCATCCGATCCTCACGATAGCTCATTCGTGACGGTCTCCTGTGACCCACCACGTCTTCACCAGGCTTCCGCCCGAAATTAGCCTCATAACCTCGAACAGACCCGGCTTCAAGAGGTCCGAAAACCTCCATATTTTCTTCCAATATTCCCTTGAGCGCATCCCGCTCCCTCATATATATTACCCTCCCAAGTACTACACTTTTCCGCGATAGCTTTTCCCGCCGCTATCCTTGCTTCTTCGATCTCCTTCGGAGAAGCTTTGCGTGACAACTGTGCCACATCCTCCATCGGTATCGGCCGCTCATCCTCACGTACCATTGTCCCATGGTACCGTGTCTCCTCCTTAATACCCTTCCATTGAGCAAGCTGTGCTAAATGATCTATGATGATCGCATAATAATTGTATCGCATGCGTGCGATGATATATTCCCGTGATCCAAGAAAAGGTTTGCGTACGGACTTCCGCCATCTCTCGCTGTGCCAGCTTAGCTCCGTATGCTAACGCCTTGTCCTTGGCCCCCAACCGCAAGGCCAAGACCAACTTGTGACCTTTATGCGGTATCGGAATCGGATGATAAATGAGGTGATCTTCAATATCCTGCCACCACATTTCAGTCCGAGTACCCACTGGGATCCGGATAACTATAGTGAAATCTTCTACTGCCAACCGGGCCTTCAAGACCTCCTTAATGACTTTGACTCCCTTAGGAAAAAATAGTTTATCATCCCAGTGACTCTTCAGAAAAGCCTCCACAATGGGCTTAGGCTGTTTGACCGGCAGCTTATGCTGGGTAACATACCACATGTGAATTGTGGTAGAATGCACGTCGATATTTATTATAGACGTGTTGATCACCAGCATCCTCCATGCCCGCGATCTTACCCCGCAACAATTCCTCTCTTGCTGCATAGAGGTGTTCCGACCTCGCCTCTATCGCGGTCAGCACCGCCTCGTCCTCTGCGGAATCCCTACACACCACATTCGCGATCGTCGTATGGCGTGGGTTCGTATAGTCCCAGCCAGAGGTTGTGGCAATGACATATTGCGTCTCCCGATCCATGTCGTCAGAACCGTCATCGACCACCCTCAAGTCCTCAGAGTCCCCCGAATCTGCCGTGCATACATGGAAGAACAAGGCTGTGACAGGCTCCTCAATGTGGGGAGTGACCGTAGGCTCCACGCCCTCCACGGACACCACCTTTGTCCTGTCCCAGTCGGCGCGCACGACTGACGTGACACTCACATTCACAATGTGTGCTCCAGCACACCGGCTACCTCGCCCTAATGGTTCATACGGTACCACATCGTACAGTGGAGCCACCTCGGATTCACCGTACTGCACCACGTTCAGATCCGTATAAATCCGAGCGTTCATCCGCTTCAGGCTCCTCAGCCCCAACAGGAGACCACCAGCAAAGGCTGGGACGACCCAAAATCTGTGAGCGAAAGACTGTCCATCTTTCAAAAGGAAGGTAAGCATGACTGATCCAGATATCACAGTTATGCCGCCCACTCCCTTCACTCGTCCTCGACACGGCCTAAACCCGTGCTTGAACCATGGCTCTCTGCCCCACAGTTCAATAAACTCTTTTCCAATCACATTCAGAGATGCCATTGTATAATTTCCAACAATGCATTCCTCCTGTACATCTTCAGTAAAAATTTTAGTGAAAAGCATTTTAAGGCAATTCAGCTTTCCCCGGGCCACACCCGTCCGCCGAAAGTGCTTCGTAACCACCAAAATATTTATCCTTCAGCGCGTTTGTCGCGACAACACTATCAAGGTCCGTACCTCTATTCATCACTGGACGCAGAGTGTCCTTGTGACTATCAAGGTCCTCAACCTTTATATCCTTTCTATCCTGGCTCTCCGAGGCCAATCCTAAAGTTGTTCTCTCAACCCGCTGCGTCCCTGCGCGAGTCCTATCAGCACATGACAAGTCATGAGCAACCTCGTCGCCTCCGTGGCAGACAGGCAACTCACCCAACTTATCCTCCGTCCTGACATCCGAGTTAGGCACTTGTTGCTGCTCCCGCATCACCTGCTCCAGAGCCCGCGGTTCCTGAGCCTTGCCCTGCCCACCCATCAGAGTGTCCAACGGCGTTATCCCAAACGCCATACCCTGAACTTGTTGCTGCGACTGCAACTGCATTCCCTGCAATCCTTGATTCCCCCCCGTTTTCCCCGAAGGTTGAAAAGCTGGAGGCGGAATATATGGCGGTGGGATACGAGGGCCCCTGTGGCTGTGGTGCATAATACTGCTGCCGATTGCCCGTACCCCGCCGGCAACTGTTGCATCGGCATCTGACTGGTATATAAATACCAGTGGCTATTCCCGCCGCCGACTGCAAATGCGTTGGGGGAAAGCTTCCCTGACCCCCCCCCCCCGTAAGCATTTGCACCAGCATAAGGGGTATTCCCCATACCAGCACCCTCCTGTAGGTACCGATTTGAGCCAGCACGCTCCCTTGACCTTGATCGTTCGCAATCCCGATATCGCAGCGGTGACCGTGCCCGTTCCCTCGAGCTCCGCTCTCGGTCGTAGCCTCCCCGATCACTATCATGACGAGATCGACCTCCCGATCCTCGATCGTTGCGGCCACCATCGCTTCGACGACCCCGAGATCGTGAACGGCTACGTCAGTCAACCGACCTTGCTCGCTCCCGACGCTCACTTGAGCTCGCCGCCGGTCCCCTGAATTCCCAAGAGGAATCCTCCATAGGGTGACCCCACTTCTTAGAGTCGTCCCTTCCAAACGATATCGGATACCGGTGTATCCCCCGCAAACGAAGTGAGTGGGTTCCAGACGTTGTAATTTTCCCAGTCACCTTTCTTGTAAGGTGCATCCTCAGGATCCATCCACACTTTTTATTCATGAGCCTTCTTATCCCGCTTAAAAATGTTGCTGAGCTCCTCCCTGTACTTGCCCGTATCAAGCAGATCTCTGAAAGGACCCACAGGCCAATCGTGGCGTACCCTTTCCAAGACCTCCTTCTGAACAGAGGCATCCCAACGATCCGGGTGAAACTTATCGCATGCAGCCTTACACATAGCTCCCGTCTTGAGCCATATTGCCGCAGCTTTCTTCATGCAAAGGGGTCGCCCATGCATGGCTTTCTTGTTGAAGGCAGGCCTGTCGTTTCGACCCATCCCCGGGCCCCGATGACCGCCATCACCGTAATACTGACGGCCCTACGTGGGTTACCCTGACCATAGAAAGCTTCTTCATTCTGAAAGTCCAAGGGACCCCCAAGAAGATCTCTTCCAGTCGGTTGTTGACTTCCCTGTGGAGCAGATTGAGGCTTAGGCCCAGTGTATTTCCATCCATCGACAATGGTTTTCTGCACGCATCGCATTGCTCGACCAACCATGTCGTCCTCGACGACCCATGTCTCCAGACTGGCGTCTATATTGTCCACCTTCATGGACGACCATAACTCCGTATCACTTTGGAGCTCCTTGACAAACTTAGAGAAAGTGGCGTTCTCTTTGTCGAAGAGGACCTCAGCCACCAACTTAAATGCCTCCGTCCGAGAGAGTATGATAGTCATATATATCACCCTCTGAAACACGTAGTGCAACACTGGCTTCTTTGCCAGCGTCCACCTGGCCTCAGTCTTGAGCTGATCCACCTCCTGAGTCTTCGATGCAAAAACATGAAAATTCTTTTTGTCTCGAAGCATGAGGCCAATGCTTTCCACACACATGGCATCAGATCTCAAAGCCTTGAGCTGTTCCCAGTAAGTGATCCACTCATCACTCTTCGAAAGCCATTCGTTATCAACAGCTGATTGAAAACGAAAGAACCTGTTTGCCACGATGGCAACCTGCTCGGGCAGTATAATGCCTGCAGAACGACGGACTCGACGCACTTCTGCTAATCAAGTACGGATCTCTGCAATATGTTTCGCATCCGTCGTCTTGTTTAGATCAATAGACAAGGCCTGTTGATCACCCAGAAGACGGTCCACGTCTTTCTGATGTCGCTCCACCGTACGACGTCGTTCCTCCTTGTTCCTCTTGAGCTTATGAGTCCAAGAGGAGACCTTCGCCTTTCTGCGAGCATCTTGCTGATTTCATGCAACAGCAAAATGACCAAAAGCCTTTTCCATGAACGCAATCGAATCTGCCACGCAGCTGCTCCACCGTGTAATCAGCTTCTGAGGGGCTGTCACGGAAGCCCAACTGGGAAGATTCCCAGTCACCTCCCTCGTGTTTCACAGCTGATCCATTGCGTCGAAGAGTTTGGTGAGAACGTCGTCCATGGTGACGACATTCATCGATACGCCCGGAGGGTGAAAAATAAGGTGCCCCATTGAGAACATAGTGTGTGACACTGCCTCCCACGCTCGACTATGAAAAAGAGCGAAGTTTTGCATTTCATCCCACTTGGGGTGTCCCTCCTCTACAACCTCCCAAGCATGCCAACAACCAATCAAGTAATACAGAGGTTGCCCGTGTTTCTTGTAGAAACCCTTGAATAGATCCATACTCAAGGCAATAACGTTCCACACCTCTGTTTGTACTCGTCTTGCAGCTGTCATATTGAAGTCCACCAGCCTGTCGGTAGAAGCCATCATCCTGGACGCCGCCAGCCTCTCAGGCGTCCAGTTTGAAGTTCCCATCCCCAGAGCTTCCGAGAATTGCACAATCATCTCAGCTGCCACCATGCCATTAGCTACTGTAGTCTGTCCCACCACAGCTGCAGACCACACATCTCGCGTAGCCACATTTGCCAAGGCATCCATGACTGTTTTGACAGTCTGAGCTGCCCTTATCGACGGAAGTTGATCTTCCCAACTGTCCCCCGTCAGACGAGCTTGCCAAATCGCCTGTAAATCGTCCATGAGACTAGGGTGTCCCAACAATCACAGGAGTGGTCCCTCCTGAGGACGAAGAGCTCGTGCCCAAGGCTGATGTTAACCCCATCCTAGGAATTGGACACCGACCGACAGAGGCATCCTCAAGCCTCCGACACTACCACCAAACGGTGTACCATACGGACTTCCTAAAATCATCCTTTTCTTCTGCAATGATAGCATGTAAGAGTGAGAGAAAGACAGAGAGATGAGACAAAGACAAAAACAGAAGGCACACAACACTCACACACAACACTGCTTCCAACCAGCTTATTATGTGCTATGTCTGTGTCTCCTTGCTATATTGTTCAAGTCAAAACCAGACGTGTGTACTCCTATTTCCTCACGCACAATCTGTTTCTATCCCTCTCCCCCTAAGGAAGATTCCAACTAACTTAAACAAACTTGAAAAAGGTCAACACCCTTTTCTGTTCGGATTTTCAAGGTGTCAAAAACCCCAAGAAAATCAAAGCGAGAAAAACGTGATAACTTTGTCTTTTTGTGAAGCTCATGAAAAGCAAAAGCAAACCCCGTTCAACTTTTGTTAGCGATTCCAGATGTAACTGGAACAGCTACTCTGACACTTAGTCGTCACTCAACGGGAGAATGGCAGACCAAGCATAAGAGTCAAGTAACGACAAGCCGGACGACACTCAATGCCACTATGTATTGTGCGGGCCGGCCGACATAAACGCGAACATAAATACTATATAAATCCTATACTATCAGTCGGAGAGATTTGTCCTTGGAACGCAGTTCGGGTTCCGGGGCTCCACGCCAACCCGGGAACACTTTCGTACTCAGCAACGGAGCAATCAGATCGCCACTGGAAACGCAGCGTAGGAATAAATTACTCCTAGAGGTGTGGGGTCGCCGGCCATGTCGAGGGGAGTAACGAAGAGGCTGTCTTTCAGGAGAGGAATGGTCTGCGGTTGAGAGGTAGACGGAGGAAGAATGTTACCATGAGGGTCACGGTGCGTGTTGCTCTCTCTTTTCTTCTCTCCTCTCGATCCTAATGCGTGTGGTGGCGATACGATTGGGTCAAAAGAGGAAGGGGGTGGGCTAGTGTCAAATGAGAGATTCGTCTCTTCGTCGTCCGTTTCCTCTTTCTGCATGTTCATACTTAACATGTGATTGATGTAACCTATCTCCTCTACTCCCTCCTCACCTTCCTCTTCATCAAGAGTAACAGACTTTTCGTCTGAACCAGGGGTTTCGGACTCTCCTTCTTCTTCAGAATTACCAGAAGAAGAAGAGTCAGAACCCCCTGCGTTCAAACTAATAGTATTTGCCTTAGCGGTACTCTTCTTGATGAAGTCAGATGCCTTTAGTTTTCTTTTCTCTTTTTCTCCCTCTTCCTTCTGTCGTCTCATCTTTCTTCTCCCCTCTCTGCCCTTAGTCTTACCTAAATTGCTTTTCAGGCTCAGCTCTCCTACTCCTTTAGCTAGCTTGACTATTCTAGCTGCCTTTCTTCTTATGTGGCAGTTGACGGGGGCATACCAGGAGTGAGCCAGAGTGCAGAGCAGTAACTGAAAAGGGGCCGAGGTGCAGTGGAGGAGGTGTTCTCCACTCTGTAGATAGGGGGTGACCCTAAAACAACAAAACCAGACACATACTGTGTTGGTTGACTGCATAGTCTGTATGAGGGCAGAGGAAGGACACAAAAATGCAACGGCAGGTGAACAGTCTGTCGAAACATATGTGTTTTTAGTTACCTCTGTCCTAATACGTTGTTGTATAGCAACTCCTGAAGGAGAGCGTCTTTCCAAATCGATCTGTGCACAGAACACACCACCAACTCTGTGTGTGCAGTTTTCACTTAGAAGGAAAAAATTTGATTTGTGAGTTTGTATACAACTCTTCAAGTAGGCAGATATATACAACGAACTCTTATTAATATTAAGAACACTATGGCTGCTTTGAGTCCTGACTCTATGAGAGCAGGAGAAATACCAGTAAATAGTAGAGAGGTCACTTCGGACTGTTTATTTACGTAATTTCGAACTCATTACAGCCTGACTTAGGTGCAACGTACGATCAAGTGTAGAACGTAGATTGTGAGGTCTCCAGTTCTCAAACTGATAGTGTCTTTCTGTTTCGAGTTACCAGTCATAAACGTCACAGTGTAGTGCCAGTCGGGTTCAACTTGACTCTCAAAACCCAAATTGACTCCTTTGGGAGGCGGCCTAGGCGAAAATGACTGGGAACGGCACGTAGCCTTAAAAAGACAGTCAAATATTGTTTTTCCGTTCCTTGTCCACAAATTTACAGTAACGAGTGTGTTTCACGAGAAATCGGGAAAAAGGTAGTATATGGAGGAAAAAGGCAATAGTCGATCTTTTCGTGGCTAAAAAGATCTTTGACTTAATCGTTTGAAATCACTGATGATTTCTGAACGGAATCGAAAACTAGTTAAATAGTGAAGTCGAAACGTCGTGCAGAGGAGAATCTGATGAACCCGGCGGTCAAAAAGAGTGACGTATCAACGGTAAAGTTTTGGCCGGTCGTTAAGGTGCTCAGTCTGGGATAAACTCACTGCATCACCTAGCTTTTTTCAGTTGAAACCCGGCGTCTTTATTTTTAAAAAAAATGGTTAACTGTGACGAAAAAGCAATACCGCTCGAGTTGCTGATCACGAGGCTCACGTCACCCCACGACAGGACGCGCAGGGGCGCCAGGTGCGAGCTGCTGCCGCCCAACGACAAGAGGCCGTCCACGCGCCCGCGGATCGTCACGATAACCGGCGTGGGCATCTGTGCCGTGTACCCCCGCGGCGGCGCGCAGTCCGGCGCGGCCGCCGCCTGCGAGCAGTTCACGAAGCCGGATCCGTCGCCAAAGTCGATCTGGAACTCGTGCGCGGCCACGGCCGGCTCCCGCAGCAGCAGCAGGCGCAGGGGCGGGGGGTCGCGCCACACCGAGAACTCGGCGCGGAACTTGCGGCGGCAGAAGGGCGGGCGGTCGGGTTCGGCCAGCGCCGACCCCGCCAGCACCTCGGAGCACTCCACGGACCCGGGCGCCAACGAGGCGGGTGACCACGAGCGCAGGCTCGCGCGGAACGACGACGCGTTCACGAGAAAGCCGCTCACGTACGCCAAGCGGCTCACGTTCCAGGCACTCAGGTCCTGGTTGAAGTCAACCGCGCCCGCGAACATGCCCGACACGTCAACCAGCGACCCGGGGCGCCAGCCTCCAACCCCGGCCAGCGACCCCGGCGAGCCGCGGAAGGCGGCCGACGCGTTGACGACGGCCGACGTGTTCCAATTGCCGAGCCCCAGCGGTACGAGCGCGGGCGAACCGTCGAACGCGGACGACAGGTCCCGGACCTGCTCTACCCGTAGCAGGCCCACGTCCAGCCCCGCCCCGGCTGTCCCTTGCGTCAGCCAGACCACGACGCGCGCAGCGACGTCGTGCCCGGCGGCAGCAGCGAAGCTACTGCCGCCGCCGCGGCCTCGAGCCCGGCGCCGAACAAATGATAGCCGGCCGAAGGGTGCCACTCGATCCCGCCCCAGCTCGTAACGACACGCAGCGTCGCCCCGAGCCCGGGCACGAGCCTAGTGCCGCCGCCGCACGGGCAGCACGCCTCGGCCACACTGCGCAGGTTCGGTGTGGCGGGCGGGGTCGCGGTGCGGCACCACACCAACCCGCCCTCGGCGTAATCGGCACAACGCCGGCCGAGCGTGTCGCTCCAGTTGGCGTCGCTAGTGCAGCCCGTGCCGTTGGCGGCAGCGCGCCAGGGCGCCGCGAGCGCGTGCGTCCAGCCCGCGACCTGGCCGACGTGTGTTGTGTAATGAGGAGGGACCGAGCGGCAGCCCCCCTCTCCCCTCCAATTCGGGGTCGTTTGGGTGCGCCGCCGGCCCCCCTCCCCCCCCCCCCCCCCCCTCCTCCCGCCGCGGTGAAAACAACCGCACCCTCCCCCCTTCCCTCCCCCCCCCCCCCCCGATCCTGTACACACACACTACCCCACCGCGGTGGGTACACCGCGCGCGCTCCCCCACCCTCCTGCCCCCCCCCCCCCCCCTCCTCCTCGTACAACCCCCAATTCTCCGGTCGTTCTCCCATCCCGGCTTTCAACCGTAGTGTGGTGTGGCCTTAAAAAAAGTTCTCTCCCCTAGGCAATTCTCACTCGTTAGGCGGCCCTGCAGCTCTCCCGGTCGCAGTGTTCCACGCGTAATTGCCGAACGGCCAGGCCCGGCAGCCGGCGGACAGCTGCGAGTAGTTGAGCCACGAAGACGATGCTAACGCGTTGCAAGCCGAGAAGGTGACGGTCAGGGACCAGTTGGGCAGGTCTTGATTAAACTCGCACGCGCCGGTGAACAGGCCGCCCAAGTGTGAGGCCGGCACCCGATTCACGTTCCAGCCCGCCAGTGGCTGGTTGAACTTGGACGCATAAGCAAACATGTTCCGCATGTTGGTCACTTAGCTAACGTTCCAGCTAGCCAGCGGCTGATTGAAATTTCTGGCCCGGTTAAACATCCAGCTCATGTCCACGACCGCCGAGGTATTCCAGCCGCTGACATCGCCGTTGAAGGCACGGGCTTCGTAGAACATGCTGGTCAGGTAAGTGGCGCGGCGCATATCCCAAGTAGCCAGCGGCTGGTTGAAGACGTACGTACCACTAAACATTTCTTCAAAGTCCGTGACCTGGCTGACGTTCAAGCCGGCGAGCGACTGGTTGAAGCTCTCGGTCGCGTACAGAATTTGTACCATGGACATGACCCCCGACACGTCCCACGCAGCCAACGGCTGGTTGAAGACGGCCAGCGCATTGAAGGCGGAGTCCATGCTGCCCGTGCACCGCAAAGCCCAGCCGCTGATGTTGCCGGTGAGCGCGTACATCTGGTTGAAGAGGTTGCGGCTGGACGTGACTCTGGCTAGCGCCTGGGATGACGCCGCCGCGTGGGGCAGCGAGCGGAACATATTCTGCGAGATACCGATGGCACAACCCGCACAGACCAGCAGCGCCTGCCCGTTGTTGGTGACGATGCTCACGTTGCCCCAGGCATGTACGTTCAGCAGATAAAGGCCGTATCGGGCGCCGTAGGTGCTGTAGAGCCCGTCGATGCGCCCCCTGACACGCACAACGTAGGCCGTTTCGCGTATGGGCAACGGCTGGGACGGCGAACAGATACGCCCTGGGTCGTGCATCCGGCAGGACACGGGCGCTAGGCCGTCGTCCCAGTCAACCTCGATGAACGTGTTGTCCGCGCCACCCTTGTCGGTAGAGAGCCCGAGCTCGTTGGTTTGTAGGGTCCGAAGCGGACTGAAGTCCCACACGAATTCGGGCCCGCACAGACTTACCGCGGGGCTTTGCCCGAACAGTGTATAGCAAGCGTCGGTGTCCGCACCCGTCGTCACTAGCCCCCGGCCGCTAAAAGCCGACGCGTGCAGGAACATGTCCGCGCGTTGTGGTATGGCGTCGAGCTGCCAACCCGTCAGATCTGCGTCGAACAACGGGGAATAGGCGAACATGTGGGTAGCGTTCGCCAGAGCCCGCACGTCCCAGGGCAGGGCGGCGGGCGAGAGCCCCGCGCACGCGTGGAACTCAAACGCGGCGTCCACGACTGCGGACGTGTTCCAGGCCTCGAGGCCGACCGGTCCGGGGCCCAGCTGCAGGTTGAAGGCGTAGCGGATGTCGGTCACGAGGCTCGTGTCCAGCGCGGACACGTCGAGGTCGGTGTTGCCTAGCAGCACTAGGTCCTCGAACGAGTGCCCCAGCGACAACAAACCAGGACACGCTGGCAGCGGTGCGACCCAGTCCAGCCGGCCGTACTTGAGGTGCCGGCCGCTCGTACTAGTGTGCAGGCGGATTGTGCCCCAAGCGTTGATGTTGGTCAGCGGGCTGTGGTAGCCGGACTCGCCGCCGCCGCACACGCAGCAAGCCTCTCGGCCGTTGTAGACATTGCGTGACAAGCGGTAGAACGCGCTTATGCAATAGTAAGGATATACCCTGAAGTCAATGCAGTCATCTGTGTCGGTGTCCTTCCAGAGCGCGCCGCTCGGCAGGGTGCGGTCGATGCACGTGGTGTTGCGCGTCCCGTACAGTTCCAGCCAGCCGCCCAGACTCCACCCCACGATTTCTTGGCCGAACAGGCGCACCACGTACGAGCCCGCCGTGGCGTACGTGTGCGCGCAGGGCGAAGAGTTGTCGCAGCCCGACAGCCGCGAGCCGTCCCCCCAGTCCACGTTGTACGGGAACGAACCGGCCGCGAGCCGGCGCCGCCGCCCCGCCCCAAAGTTGGTTTCCGGCTGGAAGGGCAGCACGAAAGTCGAGCCCGCCTGCGCCAGCGTCACGCCCAGCTCCGCCGGGGGTTCATCCCCGGCATAATACGCACACAGGGCCCGGGCCAGCGCCGGCCACACCAGCGCAAGGACTGCCATCATCTCGGCCCTGCTTTTTTTTGTTCTTTTTGCTTTCTTTTACAAAAAGACTGTGTGTAGCCGCTGCGAAAAAATTCTTTCCCTGCCGTCCTCTGCTGCTTTTCTGACTTTCGTCGATCCCCTCCCCCCGCACAATCCTCGTCTCGTGCGTCACAGATACACGGAAAAGAACAAAAAAAGAAAGGCAAAAAGATTTTCCCCCCCGCCCCCGCCAACGTCGCTCAAATATCCCTTGGCTTGATTTTCACAGCAAATTCTCTCTTGTTCAAATTTGCCGCAAATATGTCGACATTTTCGCCGGGTTCAAAACTAACAGATTTTTTTTCTTTTGGGCCAAAAAGGCAATTGTATAACTTTCACTTTTTGTTGGGGAAGGCTCGGCGGGCGGGGAAAAGAAAATGTAAATTTTCCCCGCCCGCCGACCCTTCCCCCAACAAAAAATGAAAGTTAAATATACAATGGCCGAAATGTCCCTTGGCTCAAAAAAAAAAAAAAAACTTGCGTGCCGCAATTGCGGCAAATTTGCTCGTTCTCACCAAGATGCCGCAATTTGCGGTCCTTTTCGTCGAACCTGCGGCATGCCGTGCGAACAGCCGGCTTTTGCGGCCACGTGCAATTCCCCCCAACAATAGGGGGGGGGCCGCCAGGGGAAGACAGCGAGAAACAGAAATAGCGAGGGGTGGGGGGGGGGGGCCGAACGTCTTTGTCGCGCAGAGAGGTCAGCATATTTCCGCACAAGCGCTGGCCAAGCCCGAGTCGGCCTTCCTGCGCAATTTCCTCAAGGGCTATCCATTCCCGTCCGAGCGTGCGGCGCTGGTCGTAGTAGTCAGCTCCGCACTGGTGGACCTCGAGGAGGATCCGCAAAACTTGCACGCGGCCATGGGCGTGCTGACGCTGGGAAAGTCGCCGCCACCAGAGCCAGACAGTCCGCCACCAGGCAGTCCAGCAGGCAGTCCGCTGTGCTGTGCCGCCTGCGGCCGCGCCGAAACGTCGTCCACGAAATTGCGCTCCTGCGGCTCGTGCCACGCCAAGCTCTATTGCAACCGGCACTGCCAAACCGCTCACTGGCGCGCCGGCCACCGGCAAGAGTGCCAGAGCCCCGCGCTCAGGCAGGCCGTGCGGCTAGGCACGCCGCAGAATTATTGGCGGCAGCGCCGACAGTTGCCACCACCAGAAACAGAAACAGGCGACCTCACGGTCGTGCGCCTCGCCCTGCAGCGGGCAGTGTTGGAGCTGGCGTGCGATCCGACCTTTAGGGACGACGACGACGACGACGACGAAGACGAAGAAGACGGCACAGCCTCGTCCCTTGGCCAAGAAATGGGCCAAGCGGCCGAGGACGCGCTCAACGACTGGCTGTCGGCGCGCCGGGCCTGGCTCAACCGTGGGCCGGACGCGCTGCAGGCGCTGGAGGCCGAGGTGCGCGCCTGGGTGCCCTGGTTGTTGCAGCCATTCCTGCACGTGACCCAATATTTGCACGACCGGGCCTAAACACCGTGCCCCCGCTCCTAAGCTGGCCCCCCAAAAGCCAGTTGTTGCTTAGACACGAAAGGTGGACCAAGATAAAGAGAAAAAAAAAACATTCGAACAAAAAAAAACTGCGGTGGCTGTTTGACCCCCCCCCCCGAAACAGTTTATTAAACACAAGCAATTGGGAACTCTATGCAATGGTGAGCACTGTATCGTGGCCGGCGTCAGACGTGCGTAGTGGTGGGTGCTGCCTGCAACGATACAGTGACTTCTACGACAAAACGGAGTGCGCGGGGCACGCTCGTCGAGTAAATCCGCATTCTCACTCTTATCGAAGTTGAGGGCCGGCTTGAATTTTGGGTTAGACAGCTTGTAAAATGTTGTTTTTTGCAACGCAGCCTGCCCAGGCAGCTGCGAACCCCCCCCCCCCCCTCCTCTCCCCGCCTCTGCATGTAGGCAAGGGGGGGATAGACACGGGGGGGGGGGGGGAACGGCCCCCCCCCCCCCCGCCCACACCCCGCATCCCAACCTAAGAGGGAGAGAGAGAGAGAGAAAGGGTGAGGGGTTGGGGGGGGGGTGGTGGAGTGTGGCAGTGCGGCCCCAGCCCATCTCCCCCCCCCCCCCCCCCGCCCCGGCCCGCTCCGCGCCCCCCGGGCCCGATGCAACTCCTAAAGGAAAAGAAACGCAGGGGGGGGGGGAAGGGAGCAAAGGTTCCCCCCCCCCGCCCCCCTTCTCCTTCCTGCCCCCCCCCCCCTCTCCCTCCTTTTCAACTGTCGTAACACTTTGGTTGGCGCCCCTTTGAGCCTAGTTATTAAAATCAACATGGCTACGAATGTCGGCGCAAATCACGCCTGGCCTCCCCCGCCTCCTCCGGGGCGGGCGCCCCCCCGGGTTAGTCTCCAGGTTAGTCGTTGGTCCGAACCAGAGAAGGGGCAGCCATATGTGTATGTCAACCTAAATGGCCTTGGCGCTGGAGAACTTGCGGCTCTGCGAATACTGCTAAACACATTAGTTCAAAACAAGGGAGCAGCACAGCCCGAGCTGGTTTTCCAAAGGAACGACGGCTTCTTTACCAACCCAGAATTAAGAACGCGCTGGCGCATCCAGAAGGGGCTACCCCCGCCGAATGATGACTTTGTCCACAAGGTGGCTGCCCAAATACCCCGCCTACGAAGCTCCCAAACCAACCCGCCTGTGGCGTGGCTAGCACTACCAGGGCTGGGCCAGAAAGCAAACGACAGCACGAGCTTCGTTGTCCGCGACCTGACCGCCGAAAACAGCCTGGTTTCCAAAACAGGCCTGGCGGCCAGACTGCTGGCCTTGTCGCCAAGGCCAACCCCTCCCGTCTTTAAACTAGATAAAGGTACCTGGAAAACCACCGCGTATGCCCTAGTTGAGCCTCAACGCAACCTTCGCGCAGTGATCAGGTGCGTATTTGGGTACATCGTTCCTCCTCCCAAACTAGGAAAGAGAGCGCTCCGCACTAACCTAGGAAAGGCGGTGAAAATATATTGTACTCAAGCCTGGGCTTATCCGTTGGTAGACAACCTCTCGCCGCGGGAAGGCGTATGCTTGAAGAACAGCCCGGTTCCCGTAAGCAGTGAGAGTCCCGAGCCCTTCTGGCTCAAGATGGAGCTGGAAACACCGGGTCCGTGGCCAGTCACCCACCCCGACAACGCAAAAGAAAAAGTTCCACTCAGGATCGTCCTAACCTGCGGCGGCGCTTTGTTGCTGTTGGGCCTGGAATCACCCGAGCCGAACTTCCTGCCGCCTCGCCTGGCTTGGCCCACGGCTAGCACGCAACGGGGACTAACTCGAAAAACTACAGAAAACCAACTCATGCCAGAGGAGCAAGCTCGAAAAACAGAGGAGGAGCAAGCTCGAACAAAAATAATAAAACACCACCTCGCTGCCGAAAATTCCAATCGCCACCGAAAGGAGAGGAACGAACGTAACAAGCTCAAGGCCAGTGAAGCCAATCCCCTCGCACAAAGCGGAGAGCTCCCCGCTGATGACGAAGACGTCTACACCACTATTTAACAGTGAAGAGGCCGTCATGAAAAAGAAAAAAAACGCACAGCTGCCGAAGATATCGCAACAGATTTTGTTTTTGGCCACCAGAGTTTGCATCCGAATTTCGTCGGATCGTAAACACCCCCCCTCCCCGGCAAGCAAAAAAAAAAGGGGGGGGGGGCGGTTCCACACCCATCTCCCCCCCATGCACTCCTGAAGGCAAAAAAAAATGCAAGGATGGGGAGGGGGGGGGTGGAAGAGAGAGAAGTTGGAGACGCCTGCAGTTGGCTTTCAAAAAACAATTGTCTGACCCTGAAGAAAAAGAAATCATGGTCTTATACCGGTTCCTTTCTGAATATGAATAAAAAACAATTGTGTGTGTAAGATTATCTTTGTGGGAGAGTGGGGGGGGGGGCCGACAGTTCGCCCCCCAGTTCCGGGGGGGGGGGGGGAAGGAAGGGAGGGAAGGAGACATCGACTGTGTTCCGAAGTTGGTAATTTTCCAAAAGCTGAATTTTTGGGACCAAAGCGAGCATGGCTACTGACGACGAAGGCCAAGATGATCCCTGGGGCGTGCAGTCCGTCACGGAACCGCCGCTCGAGCCCAGCAACAGACTGCTCACGATTGACGTCGGGGGTACTCTCTTCAAAACCCGGGCCGAAACCTTGCAGGCCCGCAGTGTCTTCTTCCGAGAAGTCTTGGCGCCGTCGTCGGTCGTGCGCTGGGATCCACGCGAGGCACTTTTTTTGGACTTGGACCCGGACGCCTTCAGCGCGATCTTGTCGTATTTCAGAACCGGCTGCCCACACACCTTACTACAGTCCTTGGCGTGCTATTACGTGCTGGCAGTACAAACCAGGTACGCAGTGACTGTGCAGGGCACACTGTATGAAACAGAGCATAAGAGTTCCTACAATGGTTTCCGAGCCGAGAAAACCTCAACGCTCAGCCAATGTCGACGCGACGTGCTGGACACCTCTCGGGTTTTCTGACGAATGGCTCAACACACACAAAACGGTCGAGGAGAGAGGTGCAGATGGGGTTCTCAAGCACGTTAACATTCGAGCCTACTGCGTTTGTTGCAGAGCGAAAGATCCGAAGGCCGAGCCAGTGTTTCATTGGGAGGGCTCAACCAGTCGACCCAGTGTATTGCCAGCCGTTGACTGGTCACACGAGAAAACATTTTGTGTCTCGTTCGACCGCACCGCGACTCGTCTAGCGGGTGCTATAGTCAGGCAGCTGCGGTACCTACAGGTGACGCCCTTCGATACCTTCCTTAGCTGGCCCGAATGGCGGAAGCCGTCTCCGTGCCGACCAGCCCTTGTACGTGCCCCCGAAAGCACTAGTGCTACCACAACTTGGAGCACAAAAAGGGTGACAGTAGACAATAAATGAACAAGAAACACCTGATTCAAAAAAGTAGCGCACGTGCCAAACATTTTTTTTTAAATAAACAAAAAGGGTTTGCTAAACTGTTCCAATATCAAGACGGCAAGCGCGGCTGCCGCCGCTGCCGCCTCTGCCGCCGCTGCTTCAGCCACCTGGGCTTCGATGACTGTGGGAAACGCCTTGTGCGCCACGACGTCGCACACCCGCCGGGAAAGTACTTGCAGCGCCATGTTAGGCGCCAGCCGCAGGCTGTCTTCAAACGGCTTCCGCAACATAAGGTCACGGATGACGTAACGGGGCCCCTTGTGAAGCTTTCGTGACGGGACTTCCATCACAAGCGATAAAACATCTTGTTTCACCGTCTCCCAGCTGGACCATTCTTGGCCACGCAGCAGGCCGTAAAACACGAGGCTGTTCACCCAGTCCAACGTCGTGGCGGGCGAAGACCGTGAGGTCGCTGCATTTCGGAACGCGCGGGACACGCGCGACAGCCTGGCCACGTCGCGACTGTCGCGCGCGTCGGCGGCCGCGGGCTTCTGTGCGCCCAGCACAAACTCCACGACCACGGTCAGCACGGCCGCGCACAACGCCTTGTCTACGGTCCCCGCCAGCGCGGCAAACGTACACAACGATGCATGTACACTAGCATCCGTAGTTTATTTTTGGCAAGTCGCTGAGATCCAACGTTGCCAGTCCTTTCTTCCGAATGTACTCAGCAAACCGCAGCGCCATTCTCGTTGTTACAAGCCCGAGATAACGAACCTTGGCCGGGAGAAACCATGAACCAAATTTTTGGTTGAAAATTTCAGGCATAATGGCGTAGTTGCGCGGGTGATCAAAGCCGCCGAGGCGACGGGGCACGATGTGGTCAATGTGGAAAGCAAGCTTGCGTGTACCATTCTTGTCGAAATAATCCTTCAGCAATGGATAAGCGCGGTTCTTTAGCACCCATTCGCGCACTTGCGCCGGGTTCACTCTCTGTCGCAAATTGGTCAGTGGTTCAACCAGGCCAAGATACACAGGCTCACATTCAATTTAGTGGGCTGGGTAGAGTCTCCGCATGTCAGCCATGGCGCGCTCCAGATGTAGCTTACCCTGCGTCAGGCTGATTTCGTCCTCCAACACCATCAGTTCGTTGGCATTCGGGTGCTTTGCGCCGGGAGGGGGTACTGGCTCTGTCCGGGCGTTGCCTTGCAACTCCTTTTGCAGGCGCGACCCCGAGGCTGCGCTTGTGGCGGCCGGAGATGCCGTTAGTGCAGCCTCTTGTTGTTCTTGTATTTTTTCTGCACACGAAACTATGCCACTCGTTAACCTGGTTGGGGTAGCACCAGCGCCAATTTCGCGCAGCGCCTGGGGCGATTTAGCAAAAACAACCTTGTTACTTTGCTTTGTCGTTGCCGCCTGAAGTGTGCGGAGGTAGTCAGGTCCTTCTCCCACGCGGTGGGCTGGGTTACTCCTCCATAACCCAAGGAAATCGTCTTTTTCGCGCTTGGGGCGAATCTCAGAGTAGGCTTGCCAAGACATCCCGAGTGGCGGATCATCCACCAGGCGTCCAAGACCACGTCGTTGTAATGAGCTCTCGTCTTCTAGCAACCCATGCATATCCCCGCAGTCTAGCACATTCAGCATGGCGTAGTCCAATTTACCTCTGTACTTATCATATATTTCGCATAAGTAAAAATTCAAAAAGAGCGTGAGCCTTTGTTTAAACGTATCACGAGCGGCCCTGTATCTTTCTCGGAACAATTTCTCACGGGACATTTCCGATTCTGTTACGTTGAGCGGCTTGTTTGCAGCAACGTCTTGCTGCTTTATACCAGTGACCAGAAAAGCACTCGATCGCGTCCTCAATCGCTTTGATTCTCTGTTCGACGGCTTGCTCAAATTTGACAGGGCGGAGCTGCACCCCCAGCCGCAGCTCCTCCTGCACTCGGTGTTCTGTCAGCTGTTGTAACAAATGTTCTAGCTGTTGCTTGTACTGCTTCCACTCAATCCTCTGCGTTTGGGCTGCTAGCCGGGGTAGCGGGGGTATGGGTTTGGACACGTGGATGATTTCGGAGGCTGCCTGCAGCAGGCGCTACTTCTTGTAGAGAGGACTCTTTGGCTCCCCTTCGGAGGCGTCGCCACTCACCCGGTCAATGAGGGCTGAAGAAGGAGAACAGGAGGTAGGCTCTCCACTGGTGGTTGCACGGAAGTAGTAGTCGCATGTTGCAGGGGCGTTCCCAGGGAATACATCCCTACCGTCTTCATACCAGAAGTATGTTTGCAACTCATCATGAAACCGGTCCCTCAACTTACTCCGTGCATCTTGGTACATGTCCTGAAAGATCTTAATCCGCTGCTGCTTAGACGCCTCGCTATCTCCCCTGCAGTGGCTTGGACCTTCCGGCCGCGACCCCCCTCCATCGCCAATAGCTTTTAAAAAGCTCTACCATTTGTTTGGTCGCTTCATCATACTTACGACATGTCTCGTCCGGACAGCCTCTCTCTGCGAATTCTTGTCCGATGCGGGACAGCTCTAAGGGCCGTGCGAAGGGGATCAGCTTGTCCAGCAGACGTTCCAACTGTGCATGTTCTTCTTCTTCTTTCTTTGATTCGTAGCGAGGAATGCTAGAGACCAGTGTTCTGATAGCACTCTCGCACAAGGTATTGTCCATATCAAACAGTTGATACAGCAAACTATTCCGTGCCTCTTGGTATCTTTTCTCCAGATCCTTTCTCCAACTCCGCCGCTCGGGCCTCCTGCTCTCTCCCGGCTTGATCGCATTCCAGGCAGCCGCCTCTCTTTCCCAGTAGCTATTAAAAAGCTCCATTGTTTTTTGGATCGTGTCCCATGCTTTGGGCAAGCGGTTGTAGAGCACATCTGGTCGTTCCTCTCTGATTTCGCTTACATAGTAAGATGAGGGGCAATTACTGAAGCGTTGTATGTTAGCAAACAGACGTTCCAGCTGTGCATGGTATTGCTGGTCTAACCTGTCCGCCTCTTTATCATCATCCTATTCGCTCCCCAGAGGTTCGCCGCTGGTCTTCGACATGTGGGAAATTTAGAGGTCGAAATGTGAAGGAGCACCTGCTACCTTTTGCGGGGGCGCAAGTAAGGAAACCGCCAGGCGAGGCAAGGGAAGGGGAGGACCTTGTATTGTCTACGGTCTGCTACCGAGGGGACAGGGCCTGGGGGGGGGGGTGGAGGGGAAAGGGGGGGGGGGGCCGAAGGGTCATTTTTTGTGCCGCCGCACCGCGGCCCCCCCCTCTCCAAGCCGACTGCATTCGACCAGCAGAGCGCTTTTTCTGGCTGTGTTGGACACGAAGCGTGAGTGTGCCGACACCTCGTTGCCGCTCTCAGGTAGGCAGGAGAAGGGAGGGAGGCCTAGGCAAAACAATTCACGGACACCGGCAGGGTTTTTTGTTGTTGCTTTTCAAAGCAGCCTGCCCAGGCAGCTGTGACCCCACCTATCCCCCCTTCCCTGCATGCAGAGGCTGATAATGGGGAAGGGAAAACGGCGGGGGGGGGGGGGGCCTTATGTTGTCGACAGTCTGCTGCCGAAAAAGGGGGGCGGGGGGGGGGGGGGGGGGTCGCGGCCCTCCATTCTGCACACCCACGCACTCCTGAGGGAGAAAAAAGAAAAAAGTTGTCTGGTCGCGGCCTCTCTTCCTCCCCCACCTTCCTCCCCCCTCCTACTTTCTCACGTGTCGCTGTTTCTGCCAAACCCTAACAGTCGCGCCCTCCGGGTAGGAGGGCGGGGTCGTCTGTACAAACGCCCCCCCGGGGGAAATGGGGGAAATGGAGGGGGAGGGGGGGGGCCGGCCCAACACAGAAAGGTCTGCCCCCCGCTCGCCTAGAATTCCTGGGATACGTGCGACCCCCAGGCAACCCCCCGCACACCAGAAGTTTGCTTCCAAATCTTGTCGGATCACTTTTTTCTGGGGTGAAGCCTGATGTCAAGTATTTGTAAGTAAAAAAAGAACATTTTTTGTTCTGTTGAATTTTTTTTCTTTGCAGAAATTCTCAAAGGAAAAAGACACAGTCGACTTGTGTTGTTTCCGAGAGGCTTTAAAAAAAAGGGAACCGAGTTCCGCCACCCCCTAGAATGTCCGCGCGCAAGCGCCAAAAAGTGAACGGCCTCACCGACGTGTGCAAGCTTTGGGAACTGCCCGCTGACGTGTGGGAAATGGTCTTTCCTTTGGTGTCCGACAGCCCTGCCTGGCTGTATGCGGTTTGGATAGGCGTGTGCACGAAGGCCCGCGACATGCCGCGCCCCGGAAGCTGGTCGAGCCTGAAGGTCGGCGCAACATCGATCCCACCCGCACGGTGGGCTGAATGGCGCGAA
Organism: Paulinella micropora; assembly: GCA_019918135.1. Classification (NCBI taxonomy): domain Eukaryota; phylum Cercozoa; class Imbricatea; order Euglyphida; family Paulinellidae; genus Paulinella; species Paulinella micropora. The sequence continues at coordinate 110,267 of WBZZ01004909.1, forward strand.
ACACTAGCGTCACCATTGACAAAAAGCGGCCGGCGGTCAGGCACTTGATCCTGGCACAGATCCAGGCCGCCAACACTTGCGTGCACAGCCTCTTGCTCCCCGATATTGTGAATCTCGACCTAGCACAAGCCGCCAACGTCACTGGTTTGCAGAGGCCGGGCTCCAAGGAGCCTGTGCTAGAACCCAAGGAAGACGGTCTAGCTAGCGCGGGGCAACCTGCAGGGGCTTGGTGCGACCGTTGGCTGAGCCTCGATCACTGCCAGCACGTCAGCTCCGAAGCGCTAGCCGCTTACGTGAGCGAGGTTCAACCGCGCACCTTGTTGCTTGCCGGACTCAACCCGTTCCTAAGCAGCCCCCGGACGTTGGCGCGCGCCGGAGGCTGCCTGCAGCAGCTCAGCCTGCGTGGCTGCGGCACGCTCGCGGACCTCAGCTGGCTGGCGTCCCTCACTGAATTGCAGACCTTGGATCTGGCGTTCTGTGTACGGCTCACGAACAACGCGCTGGCCGTGGTGGCCGGTCTGCGAAGGTTAACGCGGCTCAAACTCACCCATTGTTACGGAATTACGGGAGAAGGCTTGGCCAGATTGTCCGGTCTGACAGGCCTGCTTTATCTAGATCTTAGCTTTCTCAATCTCCTGACTCATGTCGGGTTTTTGGAGAGCCTCACTGAGCTCCAAAATCTGCAGCTCCGCAACTGCACGCTCAGCAGCCGGTCGCTGAGCCCGCTCTCGGCCCTGGCCAAGTTGAAATTTTTAAACCTAGGACGCAATCGATTTCTGACTGACGAGGGGCTCCGACACCTATGCTCTCTAGGGCATTTGGAACATTTAAACCTGGACGGTTGTACTAGTCTCACGGGCGCGGGTTTCCGCTATTTGTCGGGCCTGCGCAACCTGCGGTATCTTAGTCTTTGGGATTGCATCGGTCTTAACGAAGCCTGCTTCCAACATCTGTCAGATGAACTGCGACATCTAAGCCTCTACTCTTGCACGCAAGTCACTGATGAGGCAGTACACCAGTTGCAGCACCTAGAAAATCTGCGGATCTTAGATCTATCACAGACATCCCTCACCTCTGCCGGTGTTCAGCATTGTCTACAATTACCTAACCTCGAACAGCTGACGTTGGATCTTTGTGACGAGCTTGATGATCGTGTCTTTGAACACCTAGCTCGTACCGGCCCTCAGCTCAAACGACTAGATCTTAATTCTTGCGACGGGCTCACCCACGCGGCTCTTGGCAAATGTAGGGCCTTGCACCCCCAGCTGGTCATTGAAGCAGACGACAAAGAAGAAGGGGGAGCCAAATGAGGAAAAGAAATAATTTGCAACCAAAAAGAAAAAAGCCCAGGCTACGCGGTGGCGCCTCGGGGCTGGGGCTTGGTTATGCTAGGGGGGGGGGGGGGTGGGCACCCCCCTTCTTACAGTTTCTGCCAAACCCTAGCAGTCGCCCATTCCTCCCTTTTCCCTCCCCTTCCCCCCCCTCCTTGCAGGAGGGGGGGGGGGGGGCCGGCTGTGGAAAAAAAAATCCTCCATTCCCGTCGGTCCTTCCCCCCCCCCCCCCCCCTCAATTGAAGTTACCCGACTCGATCACCCAAATTTCCCGCAGGGGGGAAGTGCGACCTGCGCAGGGCCCCCCCCCCTCTCCTTTTCTGCACGCAAAAAAGCTATAAAAAAAACGGACGGACCAGAGAGAAGGGAGGGGGGGGGGGGGCGCTGTGTGACGACAAAGCGAGGCCAGACCGCAGGTTGCAAAAAGAAAAAAAATAATAAACTAAAAAGATAGCTTTTGCTTTTTGTGGGAGAAAATTTCGGAGGGGACAGGCGCCGCGAACTGGGAGGTGTGAAGGGGGGGCCGACACAGGGAAAGGAAAGAAAAAGCTCAATCGTCGTTTGGTTCGGGATGGGGGCCCCCCCTCTCTCCTCCCATTTGCAAGAGACGATATATTTACAAAAAAAAGGGGGGGGACGGGGTTTGCACTTTCCCCCCCCCCTTTTTTTTTTTTTTTTTTTTTTTTTTTTTTTTTTTTTTTTTTTTTTTTTTTTTTTTTTTTTTTGCTCGGGTGCCCCGCACACCTTAGTTGTTCGGCAAACGGGGCCAAACAAAGACAGTGTCTGCACGTGCGATTCGAGGTTTAGGTTTAACTCGGACTGAAAGTGTGCCCAAAATTCAGGTGTCGTGACAACCGTCGTGAATTGCTGGCACACCGACTTCCAAGTAGCGGTCCCTGACGATGGCCCAGATATCCCAAGGCAAAAGAAACAGCCACGAAACGGTGGCGTTGGCTGGCACAACGTTGGTACGCCGATCAGTCTTTGGGCGTTTGGAGGGTGGCGAGTGTGCCGGACAGGACATTAAAAAAAACTCTTGGCTTCCTTGGGGTTTTTTTTCCGCCCTGCTAGGCGGAGACTAGTGCCCCTGGTCAGTGGCCTAATTGTGACAAAGTTAAGAATCGAAGAACCTCTGCCAAAAGTTCTGTCGGAATTCTCTGTTATTCACAGCCTAACCCTCTACAAAAGCGCCGCTACAAACGCATGTCTGCAGCATCTCCAAAGCCCCAGCCAGCTTACTACACTGTGCCTCGAATTCAGCATGATCACTGACGCTGACCTACAGGCGGTACTGCTCAGATTTACGCAGCTGGAGCGCCTGGGTTTGACGTGGTGCATACGAATTACGGACTCGACGCTTCGATTACTGACGCCTAAAAACACTGGACATAGACAGCTGTCCCGCAATCAATGGCCAAGGGCTTCAAGGTCTGCCATTACAGCAGTTCAACGTGCGCCAAAAGTATTGGCACCTTTTCCAGAGAATGCAGGTTTTACCTACGCTCGGCCGGCTCGAACGGCTGAGGCTGTGCGAGCTAACGGACTCTCAATTGGGGATCATAGCGCAAGTACGGACCCTGCGCCATTTGGACCTGCTAGAATGCAAATCAATCACGGGCACGGACTTGTCTGTACTAAACGCACTCAACCTCCAAACCCTCAAGATCACGCTCACGGGCTGCCCCAGCCAATCCATCAGAGGCCTGCCAGGGTTTCCGACAGTAGTAGAGTTGAAGCTACAGGATTGCAACCTCACTAGCGAAGACCTGGCCGAGCTGCAGATTTACAGCGGGCTGACCAAGCTGTACCTTTTTAACTGCAGAGCCATCGAGGACCTGGTTGTGCTACGCCGATTTCCCGCCCTTCAGTCTTTAAGCCTCAGTGAACTGCGCACAGGCAATACGCAACTGGCCGGACTGCAGCACTGCGTCGTGCTGCGGGAACTCTTTCTCGATCAATGCCCCAACATTACTGACCTGGCGGCGTTGCAGAAATCTCAGCCATTGCGCAAGATCACTGGTTATTATCTCCCGTTAATAACACGGGAGAATATAAAAGCCTTCAAAAAAAGACTGCCTGAGGTAGACATTTCCTGGATGGGCAGAAGCATCCGCTAAGATCCGCCGGACGCTTGGAAGAGACCTTTTTTACGGGGGGGATGGGGGGGTGGGGGGGGAACGGAAGGGGAGGGAAAGAGAGAGAGAGAGAGAGAGAGAGAGAGAGAGGGAGAAAGCGAAAGACAGAGAGAGAGGGCCGGGAGGAGGAGAGGGGAGGGGGGGGGGGGATTGGCGGGTATGAGAGGGGGAGTACGCACAAGAAAAAAAGTAATAAAAAAAAATAAAAAAAGAAAAAAAAACCCAGAAGCAATAAAAAAAAAAAGCTATGTCCTGTCCACAACACTCGCAACCCGCCAAACGCCAGAAGACTGCTGGGCACACAGACACCGTGCCAGCCGTGTCGTGGCTGTTTCTTTTGCCTTGGGATATTTGGCCGTTGGTCAGGGACCTGGCAGGTGCCGAGGAAGCCACTACCTGGAGCTTGGTGTGCAAGCATTTCAAGACGGCTGTCACGACGGCTGAATTTTGGGCACACTTTGAGCGCGAGCTCACGCTAGAATTCGAATCGCACCGCCAAATCTTCTCACTGTTGGGCCCGGTTTGCCAGATATTTCGGACGCCGCTAGCCAGACTGACCGTCTCAGGTCTTTCGGAAGCAGGCCAAAAGAAACTAGTGCCGCTGGTCATGGGCCTGAAAGTAAAAGAGTTGACATTTAAGGGCTCAATGTCGCCCCAGATTCTGCGGGCCTTCTCTGCTATTCACAGCCTGGACCTCATCCAAAACAAGCACACAGGTGCCTGTCTGCAGCAGCTGCTGCAGAGCGCAAGCTCGCTGGCTGTGCTGCGCCTCGAAAAAAGTGATATCACTGACCCAGAATTAAAGGCAGTACTGCCCAAATTCACGGGGCTGGAACGCCTGGGTTTGGCGGAGTGCGTAAACATTATGAACTCGGCGCTGCAGGTGTTGACGCGCCTAAAAGCCTTCGACTTAGAAAATTGTCGACACATCACTGGCCGGGGCCTCCAGAATCTGCAACTTCAGGAGCTGAACCTGCACAGAAGAAATTATCTTACTGCCTCGGGAGCTCGCGCGGCTTTCCCTACGCTCAACAAACTCGACCGCCTAAGCTTTTGCGGTTTTCGAGAGTCCGAGTTTAAGCTCCTAACGCAAATAAGAGCATTGCGTCATTTGGACTTGCTGGACTGCAGCAGGATCACGGGCACCACTTTGCCCGACCTGGATACACTCCAGCTCGACACCTTCAAAGTTACTCTCACGCGCTGTTCCCCCTGGTCCGTCAGACATTTGTTAAAGTTTCCGGCGTTAGTAGAACTGAGGCTGCGTGATTGCGACGGTCTCACCAGCCAGGACCTGGCTGAGCTGCAGGCTTGCCCCAAGCTGAGCAAACTTGGGCTGGTGGAGTGCAGCGCCATCCACGACCTTACGGTCCTACGCGATTTTCCTGTTCTTTCGGATTTAAGTCTCGATCAATGCGCAGGCCTAGACAACAACAGTGTAGCCGGACTGCAGAACTGTGGCTCGCTGCGGGAAATCGAAATCCATGGCTGCGAAGGCATAACTACCATTGCAGCTTTGCACAAATGTCGGTCACTGCGCAAGCTCTGCCTGGTGTTTATGGAGCAGATCCCGGCGGCGGAAGTACAAGACTTCCGGCAGCAAAGGCCCGAGGTAGACATTTCTTTATTTAAAAACAAACTCAACAACCAAAAATTCCCGCCCCCCCCCCTTCAAAAAAAAAGCCTGCCTTGTACGTAGGCTGCGTACAAAAGGCAGTTCAGAGTGGCATTTTGTTCCTTCTTTCTTTTTTGTTCACGCTAGCATGGCCAGGCCGGCCATAACCAGGCCGGCCATGACCAGCGACAGTTCACACTGTGGCCCACCCCCGGCAGCGCTACTGTCTGGGGGCGGGTCGCGACAGCGCGCCTGGCCCACGTACTCCAACGAGCAAGGAAGCTCCGCGTTCTGGCAATGGAAAAACAAGTAGATATCGGAGCTGTTGATGTACTCGCCAGCAAGATTGTTGTAAGAGAAGCACGAGCTCGGGTCGGGGCAGGATGGCCCTTGCAAATAAAGGTCCGCCTGTGAATCAGGATCTGTTTGCACGTACACGATGAACTGGTCGGGGTAAAGCGCCCGGCCCGCATTGAGTGACCGAACCTGCAGCCTCTCCAGGACGATACCATTTGGGCAGTTGAGGTCAGGGCTGAGCTTTTTAAAACCGCCTGCGGGAACAGACATGTTGTGATTGCACGCGGGGCAGGGGCAGGCCTCTAGCTTGCGGCAGGCGTACCGGAGGTCAAATTGCAAGGGACAACTAAACGCCTGGTTCTTGCACGCAACCTCGGGGCGCATTTCAGCCATGACGCCGATGTCCAGGTCCGGCGTCTTGTTGAAGCACGTCGTGCCGGTGCCGCTCAGATCCACGTAATACTGCAACTTTCTTGAATTCACCCAGCTGGTCACGTCGAAAATAGATTTGTCCGTCGAAGAAATGCGCAGCTCACTCACCACCAAGGCTTCGTTCTCGCCGGAGCACGCGCTGGGCACGGGAAGCCAGGCTCGGTCGCTCACGGTAATTATGCCTGTGCACCCGGTGCATTCGCAAATTCCCACGAAGGCCACCAGTGCAGCAGCAGGACGCTGGTGGTCAAGAGCAACATCGAATCTTCTTACGTTTGCAGATCCCAACAAACTGAACGAGCACAGGCCCTCCCAAAAAAAACGCCAGGCCAGGGAGCAAACCAATAAAACACCAGAAGGGGGGTGGGGGCCGTCTGGGCACAGAAAAGGCCCGATGGGGGGGGGGGGGGGCCGGCCCCCCCCCTCCCCCGCCTCTTATATTTGTGCCACAGGCCCTGCCCGCCAGCCCCCAAATATATGTTTGGGGGCGCGGATTGGGGGGGGGGGGGGGGCGGGAAGGAGGGAGAGGGAGGGGAAGAATCGCTGCTGCCGTTATCGGACACCAGTTGTGCCCTAATTTTGATAGGTGCTGAATCTAAATTAAAATTACGTGCCCAGGGGAAATTAGTATTTAAGCATTTTCTTTGCTGGCCACACAGGAGCTGCCTCTCGAAAAAGGGGGGGGGGGGGCGGGGTGTTAGGGCTCTGTGCCAATGATGTCAGCTGACGGAACCTTACGTCAGACTGCTGGATTTTCTTAATTCGCAATCGAACAGGCCAATGTACCTCGCCGAGTTCTTGGAAGCTCGGCAGGCGCTCCTAACGCTGTTGGAAGCCAAGAGTACTGAAGGCGCACGCGATTTGCTCCATATCCTGCGGAGCCCGGACAAACGCCATGAAGCGTTCAGAAGGCTAAGCCGTAGATTTTTCGCTATCCTCTTGTTGTCTTTATCACTTGCAGGAAGGATAGCTTACGTGCATGTTGTTAGGAGCAACATAGAAATTTCCGGTGGTCAGAATCATGGCCTGCAATACTCCGGGGACGAAGGCCGCTTAATGAAAAGTGATCAGAATCAAACAGATGACCTGCACGAGCAATACTCCGATGACGAAGACCAATCAAGGCAAAGACTCCGCGAGATTGTAAAGCAGTACGAACAAGCTGAAGCACGAGACTCGCAACATCAACGCGAGGCAGGGGACTTCCTGTATGAATTGTGTGAAGAAATGAGACGAGAAGATCTGTATGGCGCTATTGTGTTTGGATGCCCAAGACTACAATAAGCGGAACCACAAACACAGGGGCGACAGTCTGGAGCGGGCCTAGCCCTCGGGGGCCCCCGGGCGGACACATGCCTAGCCGACGACGGCCAGCAGTGCCTAGAGGCGAAGGGCGGCCCAGTGGATGATGATAACAACGAGCCGGCTAGCGCGGGCCCAGCACTTGGGGGTCCCGGGGCGGACACGTGCCTAGCCGACGACGGCCAGCAGTGCTTTCCGGACGAAACGGGGGACAGCTCTGGCAGTGGTAGCTCAACCTATGCCGAAGACTCTGCTAAACAGGTATTGTTGTTCGTGGGTGCCTGTATCGTACTAGCGTGCCTCCGTCGCCCCCCTCCGACGGGGGTGCCCAATTAAACGCCGAGGCAGCGGAACGCCCCCCGGAGCACACGAAACCGGTCCAAACGTGGTAGCAAGAAGAGCCTTGATTCTGGCAGCAGCTCGCACGCCGTCTTTTTTTCCAAGCCAGGCCTGGCCGGCCTTCTCAACAAGGACGAGCTACACACAAAAAAAATGCCTCCGCGGCGCGGCGGCGTTGGCATCACGTCGTACACACTGCAATTCGGTGCTTTGTTGATGACGCGGCCCCTTGACGAGGCTTCGGCCAAGGCGTGTCATCCCGTGACAAGGTGGACACTGTCCAGCCCCGAGCACTGGCTGGCCTTAGCGGAACTCAGGCTGCGGGTACCTTACCCTCGGCTGAGCCCCGTCGCGCGCGCTTGGCTGAATGAACTTTACTACTCTTCCCTAGACATGTGTTAAGCAGTGATTTTTTAATGAATAGCCCCCTCTTCCGCAACTGGCACAGAATTTCTAAAAAAAAAAAAAATTAAGCATTTGGCCAGGGGGCTGCGCCAAAAAAAAAAAAAAAAAAAAAAAGGGGGGGGGGGATTAGAGGGTGAAGAAGTTTTTGGCCGGTGGTGCTGTGTGGTGAGGGCCCACAGTGCCGCGTTTTTTCCCCCCACTTTTGGCCGCGCCACCGCGGGCGCGGTGTGGCCGCAAGGGGGTTTCCTTTTTTGGTTTGGGGGTACGCGGAACGTCTTGACTAACGCAGCCGTTGAGACATCTCGAGAGGCACACATGTGGTCGCGTGCTGAGCCCGCAGTCAAAGCAAACATTCGCTGTGCACTCTGGCTTGGGGCACAAATATAGCCGGCGGTGGCGGCACTGACGGCAAATGACCGTCTCGCTCCGCCCCACGATGCTGGCGCCCGTACACGCCGCACACTGCACCTGCCGCGCTACCCTATTTCCCCACCAGTCGTCGTCGTCGTCGATTGTCAGCGCCTGTTTCCGGACCTCTGTGACCGCGCCGACAGTGCAGGCCGCCGCCTTTGGACAGTCTTGCGCCAGTTCGATTTGCCGCTGCGCCTCTTCTTCGGCCAACGCGGTTCGGAGACATTCTTCTTCCTGGGCCAACCGTGCTTGGTGGCGTTCCCGCTCCGCGCTGGCCTCCGCCGCACAAACAGCGCAGGGAGCCGTTTGCGTGCGGAGCTTGGCGTCCTTCAGCACCAGGCCGGCACCGGGCTGGCGCAGCAGCGTCGCATGGTTGAAGTCTATCTCCAACGCGACGGCGCGCGGGAACTTGGCGTAGGCCTGCCAGTGCCGCTGCTCCTTGCGGCTGCTAACGAAGATTTCGACAAAGGCCACGACCGTCTGGTTTTGGTCTAAGATTGTCACGTCGGGCCTGTGGCTGGCTTCGTGGGGGGACAAGCCCAACAATGGCCCGTTCGCGCCCAACGTCTGCTCTAGCACCGCCGTGCAGCCCGTAAAGCACCGCTGCCGCCGGCAGGCCATCGCCGAGGCGCACTTGGACCACTGGAACGTGATTTCGGCCAGCTTGGCCTCGATGAACGCCTTGGCCAGCAGATGGAGCAGACCCTCGCCGTGGCTACTTTCTGGCACGCCTGCCGGCGCGGACAGGTGGTAGAAGTGCGCGCGCCTGACCGATTGCCGTCTCACTGCCAGCGCCCGGTTGCACTGTGGGCAGTACAGTTTGTCTTTGCCTTTTTCTTTGTCCAGCGCTAGCGCTTCCTGCACCGTGACGAGCCGTTCGCGCTCGGCACCCTCGGACTGCTGCCATGACGCCAACGGGACTAGCAAGCCCTGCGCATCTTCCAACCCAAGCTGCGAGGCCAAGACCGTCTGCAGCCTCGCCAGACTCATCAAGAGCACCTTGGTTTTCTGTGTGTCCAAAGACAGCAAATAGGCCTCTGCGCGCGGACGTGGAAAGTAGCGCCCCCCCCCCCCCCGCCCACACCCTCCAGCACAAAAAAAATAAAACAAGAAAAAAAACACACACACACACACACACGCAGCTACCGCAATTACTAGACGCGTGCCGGAACTTTTTTTGAATCCAAAATTCGTAGGATCACTTTTTGTGTAATTGTCTCTCCCCCCCCCGCCCCCTTTTTTTGTTCTTTTTTTTGGGGGGGGGGGAGGGAGAGAGACGGGGGGGGCGGCCGCGCGCCCGGCGCTACCTGTGCCCAACAATCGCTCCACCCCCCCCTCCCTCGAAAAAAAAGGTGAGGGAGAAAAGCCACTTCTTGTTTCCCTTCCCGACGTTCTGAATCCCCTAATCACACGGAATTGTCTTTTTTGCGCGGGCTCGCAGGAAAGATGGAGTTTCTTTTGAGGCACAGCCTGCCACCGCACGTATACACTAACCGCGTCGGCTGGGCTTCGGCGGTATGGCACTGCAAAAGGAGCGCTAAATCCAGCGGGAATTCTTTAGGTTCGCAGACAAGGTCCGTTGTCTGCCAATGGACCTTGTGTTCAACTAGGCCCTGCTTGCTCAGGTGCCTGACAGAGAAATCCAGCAGCGTGACCTGGAGGTGCTTGTCTTCGTTTACGTTCAGGTTGGTACGCAACGACCGCCTTTCTCGGGCGGCGGCAGCCAGGCATCGCAGCAGCACTCTGAGTTTGTGGTTGGGCCAAACCACCGCAAACGCCAGGGAGGTGCCTATGATTTTGACGGGCTTGGGAACAGAAGTGAAAGCAAGCACAGGGGAAGTGCCACTGCGTCGTCTTCGTTCGCAGTGACAGTCTGTTTTCAGTCTGTACACGACCGCAACTCGAGCGGCCGCTTTCCCCTGCAGCCTGGGTCTTGCGCGTTCGAGCCCTAGCCAGAGCACGGTAGGGTCCGCGGTGCGGTAGGCCGGTGCTAATGTCGACAAGCTCCAGCATCTCATGCACCCAATCTTCTGCTCCAGCTTTTCCCCTGAACTTTTCGATAAGTTTAAGGTCTTCCACAACTTCGTTCCCCGTTTGTTTGAACAGGCTGTAATTATTGAAGGCAGCTGTTGCGTGCGGGCAGCGTTCCAGAGGGAGAGTCTGCTGGATCAGCTGAAACGAAATCGGCGGCGCTTGCCTGGCGTCGAGCAAACATCTGCCTAGCCAATCCAGCGCGCTCAGCGGTAGGTTCGTCAGGTTGATGTACCAATACTGTGCGCTCTCGAGAGGCAACGGATTCTCCTGCGGGCAGCGTTCCAGAGGGAGAGTCTGCTGGATCAGCTGAAACGAAATCGGCGGCGCTTGCCTGGCGTCGAGCAAACATCTGCCTAGCCACTCCAGCGCGCTCAGCGGTAGGTTCGTCAGGTTGATGTACCAATACTGTGCGCTCTCGAGAGGCAACGGATTCTCCCGCGGGCTGCCAGTGTCGCCTGTATCTTTGCTAGCGTCGTTGGCTTGTGCGAGGGGCTGGCCGAGCTACAGAGCTTCAACGGGCTCGAAAGGCTCAGGCTCGCTTTCTGTCCTACGACGGGCGCTCAATGCCAGTGGCATGGACGCCCTTCGAGCGTGCAGGTCGCTGACGCAGCTGGGAATCGTTGCGGACGCAATGTCGGACACGATTCTGCAGCAACTAGCAAAGTCCGAAGCGCTGCACGAGCTGCAACCGCTCCACACTACCAGATCCGCGAGTGTCCCAAGCGACGAGGGCCTGTCGGCACTGCACAACTGCCGTTCGTTGCAGACCTTGGTTATCAAGCATAATAACAGAATGACTGACGCGGGGCTCGCCGCACTGATGGCTTGCCCTTCGCTGCAATCTCTGACTCTGGACAACTGTGGCTAGATCAAATCGCTTGACGCGGTCAGAAACTGCCGGTCTTTGCAAAAGCTCACAATCAAGGGCTGCTACAAAATAACCACGAAGCAGATAGAGGCCTTGCAGAAGTCGGTAGAAAACCTGGTCGTTGTTTGTGAAAATTAGCCAACTCACACCACCCCCCCCCCAGAAAAAAAGGGGGAGCGGGGGCGGGGAGAGGGGCGACTGCCGCCCCTCTCCACCTCCTTCCTCTTCCCTTCCCTGACAGAACCAAAAGAAGACATAAAGGCGGGGGGGGGGGGGGGTGGGGAGGAGGTTGCGCCCCCCCCCCCCCAAAAAAGCAAGCTCGTTCGGTTTGGATCCCGTTTCTCCGCGCCAAATTGCCGCCCCCCCCCCCCACCGCCCGCGCCGTCGTCCCTCCTGGCTTGCTTTTTTTTTGCGTGCCAACGATTTTACAAGAAAACAAGCCAAGCAAAAAAAGACGGGGGGGGGGGGGGGAGGAAAGGGGAAGAAAAAAAAAAGGGGGGGGGTGGACGAGGACTCTTGGCCAGTGGTGCGCCCTGCAGCACCCAAAGACATATTGATGCAGTGCGCTCTGCTAATGTTGCTGCTCTTGTGCCAAGCCCACAGCGAACTGCGTACGTTCTACGAGCCCAACTCGACGCGCGTGGTCGCGTACAGTGCCTTGCTTCCCAAACGAACAGTGCGCTTGTTCGTGAACCGCGCGGTCGCGCGGGTCTGGGATGAGGGGATAGGCTCGCTGAGCGCCACGGTCGTCGCGAGGGGTCCCCACGGCGCTGTACTAGTAGTCGAGCACCCGTTGCGTGCACACAGACTCATCGGCGCCTGGCGCTGGGCGCCCTTGGCTACGTTGCATGCGTACCTGCGCGAGGTCAGGACCCTAGACATTGTAATCCTTTGCTACCCCAAACAGAACAGCGGCCGGACGGCGTGTGGGCGCATCGAGACAGACATCAGCGTCAGTTGCAGGTACCAGCACGTGTGGGCCTGGTCCTTAGCCGTCAACGGCGCGTCGTGGCTGCTTGGTGCGGCGTGCCTTTGGCCGCGCAAGCTACGGGCAGACCGCGGCGCAGCGCCGTGGGTGCCGCAATAGCAGTTTCGTGGCTTCTGTACCTTGGCGTGGCACTGCCGCTGTCCACCGCAGCCCAGCATTGCTTGCTGGGGTGACAAGGCAGTCTTTTGTGTGTGTGTGTTTTTTGGCGGCAAAGGCGGGTGTGTGTGTGGCATTGTGGGTAGAGGGCGCGCGAGAGGCCAGGGGAGAAACGAAAAGAAAGGAGATTTTTTTTAAATGCAAACGAGCCGGAAGAGGCAAAGGGGGGCCGTGGATGGCTGGATGAGCACTCTCGGTTTGAAGCAAAAGCTTTGGCAGGCAAAGGCGGGGAGGGGGTGGGGCAACAGGGAAACCGAAAATGCGCAGGAAGTTTTTATTAAACACGTTTCTAAACATTTAGAGAGCGGGGGGGAGGGAGGTGGGGGGAAGGGCCCAGAAAAACCTTCCTTATCTATTCTTCTCGTTCTTCGGATCCAATTCACGAATCAAAGAAATCAAAGAAATCGTTGTCTGTTGGGCCAAGAGATCCTCCGTCGTTCTCTAGCTCACCGTAGATAGTTAATAATGGCGATGGTGGTAGCAGAGGCTGCAGACCGCTTAGAATGGTACCTTCATCAAAAACCCCCGAACATATCCAGAGGTGTGTGCCGTCCACCCCGCGGCTGTTCATACCGAGAATCTACCGACATAGCATCATCGTCATCATCATCACGCAAGTAGTCAAATGGCGGAACTGCAGAGCCCTTCCTCTCTAGGTGTGGCGGAGAGTCAGTCAGATCTACGTGCTTCGGAGAAACGTCGGCAAAGTAACTTTCGAACTCATTTTCCTTCTTCTTCGGAGGTGAGAGCATTCCAATCGGCGGCGCAGAACTTAGCAACATGTCGTCGTCCTCCGTTTCCGGAGATTGATAGCTCGTCCCGTCTATCTGCTGCGAACGAGGGCTGCCTTTGTTTCGGGCTTGTCTACTGTGGCCCCCGATTCCCATGTAATTGTGTACTTCGTTCTGTTGACTGTCGGGCCTCGCTGCTTGGGCCAGAGAACTAGTTATGTTATCGTATACACTAACAGGCAGGCCTCCAGGAGCTCCGTCAGTTGATCGCGGGTCAGGTCGTGCAGTTGGTTCGAAAGCAAACGCTCACCAGAGTTCTTGAACAGGTTATCAAGCCCTATGCGCAGTCCCTCAACCTTGTCGGTAGCCGTTGCAAAGGGTGGGAACGTGATGCTTGTGAGGGCCGTGTTGCTCACGATTTGTTGCATTATGAGCGCCAGCTGTTGATGGCTCTGGCGACGCTCGCCATGGCCAGGCAGCGTAGATAGGAAGATTACAGACTTCGTGGTTGCAGTAACAGAGATAGTATACCGTCTCGGTAGGCTTGGTCCCAGCTCGACAGCTTTCCGGCCAGGTGCAGCAGATGTACATATTCTGGTTTGTGACGCAGGTGACTCTGGGCCCGTGCTTGCAGGCAGCTAAGCACTCGTTCGTAGTATTTGCTTTCTGAAATCAAAAACTCTATTTCGCTGGTATCACCGCGTTGGTAGATGCTTTCTGAAAGCACGATCGCTGGCAAACGCTTTTCGATGAGTTCCTGTGCGCGTGCTTCTGTGTTGTCAGGGACGTTATATTCGGTTTTGACCCAGTCTGCAAACCCCTTGTATTTCTCACTTTCAAGGTCTTCTACGACTGGCAGTCCGACCTGGAGCGCGGCAAACGTGCAAAGGTCGTGCAATTCCTGGGGCTCCAGCACAATCTTGAGCTTAAGGGCATCCAAGCCCTTTGCGCCTAGTGAGATCGCTAGCTGGCAGGGGTACTCGTTAGCCCACAGCGCCGAACCGCCCGTAGGTTCTAACCTGCGCCTTTTCTCCTGTACGGCCTCCTCGGGTGCGTGCAACTTGCGCCGCAAAACGACCGCGCCTTGGTTCGTCGGAAGCGGCGGGATAGGCACGAAGGCTGGCAAAGCGACCGCGCCTTTGTTCGTCGGAAGCGGCAGGCTAGGCGCGGGGGCTGGCGAAACCATATACCGTCTGCGATAGCGACTCCGTCTCTGACGAAACCTTGAGGCTTGATCTACGGATCAGCATAGTTTTATGTTTTGAAAAGAGGAATTTAGTGGCCACCGCATAGATAAAAAGATAAGTCTCTGCTATCTCCAGAAGTAAACGTGGTGGCAAACTGCGCTTCTCGGTCGAGGATTCATTGCTATTGTAAGCACGTCTAGACAGTTCATCAAGCACTTCGAGAAGCTCTTTGTCATCTACGTGCCAGGCAGGTGACAACGCCAGGAATTTCCTTTTGTATGAACTCTTGCATCAGGCGCGCAATGTCTTGTTGGCTTTTGGTTGGTGGTTGCAGCTGGAAACCGGGACCGTAGCTCAGGCCAAAGATTATGGTGTGATCGGTTCCTCGTATATACGCCCAAGGCATCACCTCCTTTCTTCTTGTGAAACTTTGTTCCAGTACATGGTCCCAAGTCGACGACACCCGAATAATTTTCAAAATGCCTATTCTCTCTGTGGTAGGCGTGATACATTCTTGTATAGCTCTGAGCACTTGGTTGGCGCTTCTTTTCCATGCACGCTCCAGCTCAGGACGACGGCTGAACAGAACCCAAATCGACTGTAGAGAAAAACGGCTGTCTCTGGACGAAATATGAAGCCTTCTCAAATATTACCTGACTGACCGACTGGACAGAGATGGTATCGCCCACTTTAGGATTTGGGAGCTTTTTCCATTCTATCGCGTAACGGGGCTTGTGACTGCCTCGCAGCCCCTGTTTCAGACAGAACCTTACCACAGAACAGATGAACAGACAATCTTCCCTTACCTCCAAGATTGCACCGCCTGAGAGCTTATGCACTTCGCCCGGGGCAGGCCCGCGGCCGGGACTTTCGAACAGATTATCGAGCCCCGTGCACTGGCTTTTTGTGCCGGCCGATTCGAAAGGCGGAAACATGAGGCTGTCCAGTCTCTCTCCTCGTATAATCTGCTGCATTATGCCCTCGATCTTTTTTTGGCTCTTGTTCAACTTCGTAGCTTCTTGGCTTAGAGCAAATGTAATTTGTATCAAGCCGCTGTTGTCGCACTCACACAACACAAGTCTTTGTTTGCCAACTTGGGTATAGAACTCTTCCCAACTCGAGAATTGCTGGTCGCCCAACCACGATTCCACGCCATTGCCAGCCCTGTCCTGTAGGCACCGGCACTTTGTCAGCGCAGGACATCCAGTCCGGCACTGACAACAATTTGTTGAACAGCATCCAAACCGACACGACAGAAAAGGGCTCCCGCTGTGCTAGTATCGAAATTGCGTGCTGCTCGGTGAGTCTGGGCACTTGAGCTGGCTTCGCCAAAGAAACCACGCGCACAGCCCCGCTTGTACGTCGTTAGAAGCAGCAATTCGCATTGTGGCGCCATTTCGCAACAAACGAAATAATTTGCCGAGCGTTCTTTGCAGTGTCTTTTTAGTGTCGACAGGCAACATGCCCTTCAAGTTGTGCACCCTTAAGCATAATAACAAGTCGTCTTTGGAGTTCCACTCCACTTCGGTAAAGGGGCCTAGAAGAGACATGAGCAGTAACAGGTTGTACCGCTCCTCTGTTATGCCGGCCTGGTTGTTTGCGTCTACATAATTCCCTAGTTCTGTTCGGCTCTTGTTGAGGGCTTGGTACAAATAAACGACAACGAGTAGGGATTCCTTCAGCAGCGACCAGCCGGTTTCACTCTCGCGTGCGGTGGGAGGCACCGCTTCTGGCGAGAACAGAGCAATGTGATTTGAGATCCAGAGCCAACCGGCCACGGCGATAGCATGCTTAAAGCCTGTGTTTTCTACAGCCTTCTGCTTAGCATACTGGCTTTCACTAAGCACAACTTCAGGCAACTTTTGTTCGATGAGCTCAGTAAGGTTCCCGTGCTTGTAGCATCTTTCCGGTTCGTAAACGTTTTGGACCCACTCAACGAATTTGGTGTAGTTGTTAGAGCTAAAGTCATTTATGACCGGCAAGCCAACCTGCAGCGCGGCGTCAACGCACATGTCCTGTAAATTCTCGGGCTGCAGCTCGACCTTGAGCCGGGCCGATAGCGTAATTTGTTTGGCGTCCAGGCACGCTGCAAATTCGTACGGATATTCGTTGGCATACAGCGTGCCTTTACGCCCGGACGTCAACATGACTGACTGTCGACACAGCTTGTTTTTTTTTAAAGCATATCTTATTTTCTGGGGGGTGACAATTAACAAAAAAGAAAAGATTTCGTGTGAAAGGCAGGAGAAGGGGGGGGGGGGAGGGGAAGGGGGGGGGAGGGGGGAAGGAGAGGGGGGGGGGGGGGGGGAGGGAAGGAGAGAATGCAATGTCTTGAGCGCTCCATTCACCTTTTTTCTTTTTGCTTAATTTTCACCGGGGCCCGGCCGCCCGGTGACGTGTTGGAAAAACAGTTTTTTAAAAAAAATCAGAACGCGACGGTCAACAACATCAAATTGCAAACAAAAGAAAAGCAGTCCATGCAAGATCCCCCGCCTCGAAAAAGACAGAAAGTTGCGGCGGGGCACGGCGAGTTCGAACTGGGCTTGCACCTCGGGCTAGACCTTATTCCGACGCTAACAAGGCAGAGGCAAGAGCTCTACACTGATTACCCGTTTTTACAAGCTCTAAACTGTATCTTGACCAAAGCACAGGCAGGAGAGACGGCCCCCGCGCTTGATGGCGAGATAGTCCGGGTCGACTCCGGTGCTCACGTCGAGCCGAATTCCGGCCTCGCCGAATTCCATGGCCGGGCTTTTCCTGACGGGATCACGTTGCGCTCATGTTCATACGACGAATTTAAGGACCTCTTGTACAGGCTGAAAATAAGGACGGATTACCTGCAAGGCAAAGGCAGACCGATTTTGGAAGATACGATTGTATACAAGATTGGTTACAAGTGCAAGGAAATGGTGCTAAAGTTTTCGAAACAGTGTGACTTCGTGTCGGCCATGTCAGCGGCAGGCATCCAGAGCTTCCTAAACCAACAATTGCCAAAGTATGTGCCGGAGGTACTGTCTCTCTTTGCCTTATCGTTTCCGCACAAACCAAACGCTAACACTCTAGTGACCTGCGCGCCCTGGGCGGGGGACAGCTTTCTTTCGCCCGTGGCCAAATTAGGCACGAATATCCCCGATAAATTCACAAAAGGGCTTGGCATCCTGCTGGACACGCTTGCGAGCAACGGTATCATGGCCTGGGACACGGCCCTGCAAAATATGCTCTGCTTAGCTGGCAATATCGTCTTTATCGACTTTGAGCCCTCGCGCGTAGCACTCCTTGTCAAACAAAGGGCGCCCTGCAAGCGGGCCCGGCGGTTGCACGCAGAGCTCAAAGACGAAACCATCAAAATTTCCGACGTCATCGGGTTCTCCAATGCGGTCAGTTGTTGGGAGGCGCTGCAGGGCTCGGTGCGGCCAAGTCGTTTGCCACCCAACTTCCCTGCTGAAAAGATCCGAGACAAGACAACAGAACTTCTCGTAACAAAGTTCAATCTGAGAGGAAAGAGTTCTTCGACTTTGTGCGGCGTCTGCGTCATCTGGTGGATGGATCTCTCCAAAACGCATCCAGGGACCCACTCCTTTTATACAACCTTTAATTACATGCTGCGCAGAGATCCGGCTTGTTATTGGCCTGCAGATTGTCGACTCACACACTTCTCTGGCAAGGCCTACCAGGCAAAAGATTCCTATCTCTACCGAACAGGATTTTTTGTCGAACAGAAATCACTGACGGGCCCAGGAGATAACAAGGTTAGGTTAGGCGACAAGGGTTCCGAGCATCCGCTCAGAAACTTGCTAAAAGTACAGCAAGAGCGTTTAGTGGAGGACCCGTGCGGTTGTTTGCGTGAAATGTGCCACGAGTTTTTGCAGTTGCTCGTCTACGCCATGACACGTAAGCAGGGCAACGAACTTTTCGCGCAACCATGATTTGGTGACAAAGTCGCCACTGCAAGAAAACTGCAGCAAAGTAACAAAGGAGAGAAAAGGAACGTCTGTGCGTGTGTATGTGAGTGAAAGGTGAAAGCCAAAGGAAAGAGGACGGGGGTGGCGAAGAATGCTCGCGTGGCAACGTTGACCTGTTTTTTTTTTGGGGTTGGTACCAACATCGGCCAGACTTGGCCCAACCCCTCTCCCTCTCTCTCTCTCCCCGCGCGCCTGCCCCCCCCCCCCCCACCACCACCGCCCCGCCTTCTCCTTTTGTCTTCTGACGGTCTTGTGTGCCTCCCCCCCCCCTCTCCCACCGAACCCCGCCCACCCCCCTCTCCCCATTCAGAGTTTGGACGCGAACGTGCCGCTCCACTCCTCCCCCCCCCCCTCCCCCTCTTCCTACAGTTTAAAAAGAAAATATCTGCCCCCTTCCCGTCGTCCAGGAGGGCTAAACAAGCAAAATTTTAAAAAGAAAAAAAACAATCGCTCACATTCGGCCCCCCCCCTCTCCCGCGCCCACCCTCCCTCCCCCCCCCCCAAAAAAAAGGAGGGAAGGGGAGTGGGTGGGGAATAGTACCGAACACCGAAGGAATTAAGAAACAGCCGGGAGGGGGGGGGCTTCTTCCCCTTCCACGTTCGGTAGTATGCAGTCACGCGAGCCAGCCGCGCTATACGACCGGACATTGAACGATCTGGAACAGAACACAGAGTACGCCGAGACCCGCCTAGGGTTGGAACTGCTGGGCACCCTCTTGGCGGCTCTACTTGCCAAACCTGGTGACAAGAACTACAAGAAATTCGAGCCACCAATGCTCGACAAAATTCTGGAAAAAAAAGATTCCCAAAACCAGGCCTTCATAATACTGACACCGCCAAGCCTGTTTATGGACCGCCTGACAATTACAGACGAAGGATGGCTGCAGAAATCAGACCCTGGCTTGTTTTTCTCCAAGAACGATGTGCCGGTGTGTTTGGAAAGAAATTTCTTTCCCCTAGTCAAGTCGAAATCCCAGCAATACCCGGATTTTTTTTAAATGCCAGTGCCGAGGCAAGAAAGCCTGTGGTTGATCAAGGGAAAATCGGTCGTTGCCAAAGGAGGTGCAGACGTGATTGAGAGCCAAAAGAGTTGGAACGAAATATATCTGCAGCTCTACATGCACTCGGTTTTGCCCCGCTTTGTAGCGCCGGTGGTCAGCGTGTTTGCGGTAGTAGACCGCCTCCCCGCGCCCACACAAGGTACGTGTATTATTGTTGCCAAGAGGCAGCTTTTAGGAAGATGCAAGCAAACGCCCAGATCGACCCCGAGAGGCTTACGGCGCTGGCTGAGGGAATCGTGATCTTGCTAGAATGCCTGGCTGAAAAGCAGATTTTATATTGGGGCCTGTGTCAGCAAAAATGTTATTGGGGCAGAGATGAAAAAATCCGCTTTCGCCAATTTCGAACTAGTAGCATGGCTTTTCTGGTGCAGGGGAGACAGCCGTTAAAACGACAGCACGATTCTGAGCTGCTGCACTTTGTTCGACAAGACAAGACCGAACTGAAAGTGAAAGACATTACCAAGCTCTCTAACGCTGCGAGCCTTTGGCCTGCGCTGCCGCAGCAATGGTTGCCGGGCCTACAATTACAACAGCCGTTCCGTGACGCGTTGATACTGTCGAGCTCGTCTGCGAGGGTCACGTGCGCGCTGTGGTGGGCGGACCTGGGGCTGGCCCAACGAACGGGGCCCCTGTGCGCGTTAGAGTTTTTTGTGGCAAAGAAGGTGGGAACGGAGCCAGACGCCACTACACAAAATTAGCTGGGTGGACCATCGTAAGGAAGCTACGGAAATTGTGAAGGCTGATTTCATGAGTTCGGTTCTACACAAAGCACGTTTGTTGCAGCTGTACCCAAACGACATGTACGGCATAACAGTCAAAAAGGCGCTCAAGCACACGGCCTGCTGTTGACCTATGCCAAAACGCAAAAAGACCCGAGGTCCGTAATGCGCACCTGTTGTTTCGAAGTCATGCAACTGATCATTGCATGCTTTGAGCAGGAACTTCCTTTGGTAGGAATCCCCTTGGTACCAAAGAAGAAACAGAACAAAAAGCAAGCGGGTGACAGTCGTTTTTTTTGTTTTTTTTTAAGGTGGGGAGGGCGAGGCGTGGGAGGCGAAGGGAGTGGGGGGTGGTGAAACAAAGCTCTGGCAGGGCAGGGAGGTGGGGGGGGGGGGGTCCGATTACTGAAAAGGAACCGAAATACGGAAGGTTTTATTAAATACTTTGCTAAAAACATTTCTTAATATCGCTCTTCGGCCACGGCGATAGCCCATTTAAATCCTTGGTTGCCGATTTCTTTTTCTTGGCACATTGGCTCCCACTAAGCACAAAGTGCCACTGATTTTTTTTGGCTCTGGTTTAAGCAGACGGCATGGTTGGGAACAGACGGGTTGGCAGAAAGTCCATTTTTTGTTTGCAGTCTTTTTTTTTACTGTCCTCTGGACTCTCTCTCCTTGCCTTTCTAGAAGCCCGCCAGCGCTCCGTGCACCTGGGGGATCCCGCCCGCAAACAGCACCTGCATCTGCGCGGACCCCAGTTCCTCCAGCGCTGTTTGCATGTGCAGCCGCCACTGGGGCGCGCGCGGGTCCTGCGCGAACAGTGGCACCCAGTCCAGGTACTCGTCCGCACTGCGCGCCATAATGGCGTGGAAACCGGCCGCAAATTCACAGAAGCCGCTCCCCAGCGAAGTGTGGAGGGCGGGCAAAACGGCGCCGAGGGTGGTCAGGGACGCGGACTGCACTTCTTCGCAGGCCGCCGGCAGCAGGCGGCGCAACGACAGGTTACCGTGCAGGGAGGCTAGGAGCCAGCGCTCGCTTTCGTCCTGCCTAGACATGTAGTGGCCTGGCAGGGCGCGGCGCCGCACCTCGAGCGTCTCGGCGTAGGCGTGCAGGTTGCAGTTGGCGTCGTCGTGCCACTGGTCGCAGCCGGGCGCCCGCACAAAGGTCTCATGGAGCCAGCCTTCCAGCCAGGGCCCCAGCCCCACGCCGCCCAAGAGCGCGCCCACAGCGTGTGAAAAGCTCAGAGAGCCACCGCTGTCCCACAGCTGCCTGCGAGTCATGACACAGGCCGTGGCCGCCAGCAGCACCAGCAGCACGGACAGCAGCGGGTCCTCGTCATGGCGCCACGGCCCGCCGCTATTGCGAGCGAACGCGCGTGGCAGGCGCGCGCGCTCGCTGGGCGGAAGCGCGGCGCCGACCGCCTGCCAGTGCAGGTAGTGGCGCAAGAGCAGGCACAGCAGTACCTGCAGCCTCACCCGTCGGCGGCGCGTGGGCGGGCCGTAGCATACGAGCGCCTTGCCGAACGCCCTGTCCAGATTGGCGTCTCGCTGCTGCAGCGTCGTGACCATCGCCAGCAAAAAGGTCACGCCGCGCCCCGTGCTTAGTTACGCCAGCAGCTGCAGGACGGGCCCCGCGAGCACGGGGCCGGGCTGGCGACGTTGGAACTGTTCACAGGCCTTGTCCAGCGCGGCCCGCGCGCCGTTGTCCAGGGTAGCGGTAGCTGTCGCGAAGGCCCCGGGGTGGTAGATCCAGTTCCATGCGGCGCTGCAGCGCATGTGCGGCCGCGCGGAGACATCCGCTGGCTTGACGACGACAAACACGCGCAGGACCGAGGCGGCCAGGACGCACTGCTCGAACTCGCGCTGGGCTTCCGAAAGGTCACGGGCACTGGCCAACGCCCCCTGCGGCAGTGCAAAGGCGTTTCCGCTCAGCAGCGCCAGCAGGGCCCCCGCCGGGAGCTTGCACCCCGCGTCGCGCAGGCCCAGGCCCTTGTCAAAACGCAGTGCCGTCGCGATGACCTGCAGCGACTCGTCGTCCAGCGCGGTCTTGGGCACGTGGCGCCACACCGTAGCCAGCGAGAACAACCGTTGCTGGCGTTGCAGCGCCAGGAATGTCCACAGCAGCAGGTCGGGCCCCTCTTGCTCGAGGTGTTCCATGTAGGCCCGGCGGTGGTTCCCCCAGTTGTTGTGCAGCCAGGGCGCCAGTTCGTTGCGAGCCCCGGACGCTAGAATGCTCTGGAGCTCGGTGCGCAGGAGCTGGCGGCTGGCGAAAAAAGAACTGTTGTCGCCACCATCGACCCACAGAAGCACCATGAGCTCTAGCAGCGACAACTCCGAATCTACGCCGTGGCACAGCACGGCCAGAGGCACGACCAGTTCGTCCGCGGTCCAGGCCGTACACTTGAGCGCGGCCCAGCGCGCACAGGGGCAGTCGGTGTCAAGCAAAGTGTCTCGGTACACTATCTGCTGCAATTGCTGGTTATCTTCCATGCTGCACACTGTGCCTGCTACAGCCCCGTGGCGGCCGAGCGCCCCTAGCAGGTCCAGCGCGTTGCGCAGCTGCGCATCAGCCAGCGCGCGGTGGCAGCTCTCCCCGTCAAGCGAGGTGCCTACTAGAACGGGCGAGACCAGCCTGCCGGCCTCGTGCTCGATCGACGCGTTCAGCGCCGCCGCCCATGCCTCGGCCCGCGCCAAGAACTCGTCACGCGCCCGGCCGCGCTTCTCGTCCAAACCGACCAGAACTTCGCGCTCGGCCGAGGCGACCCGCCGGCGCAGCGGCCGTAAATCCAGGTTTTCGGGCAGCGGTTTCAGCCGTGCGCCGCTCCATGCGGCCAGCGCCGCCGTGCTCACGTGCAGGGTGACGGTGGCCTCGGCGTGGAAGCCCTTTGCCAGTACGGAAGCGGCAGCGGTTACGAGCTGAGCTAGGCTCACGCACCAGAGACACACGGCCGCGCGCGGGGGCGCAAGCAGGCGCGGGGGCACAAGCAGGCGCGGGGGCGCAAGCAGGCGCAGGGCCGACAGCAGCAGGCACCAGAGCCAGAGCGCGGCCTGCGCGGCCAGGCACAACAAAACCAGCGCCTGGTCCACGGGCAAGTAGGCCAAGCAGGCGCCCGCAGTGAGCGGCACAAAAGTAAGCGAGGCGCCGTTCGCGACGTGCCACCCGCGCGGTTGCCCCGGCAAGAGCTTGCACTCTAGTCTAGACAGCTAAAACAGGCACAGCGCCGAGCCCACGCGGCAATGAGCCCACAGCACGAACGCCCACACCGTGCGCGCGCCGTCAAAGGACCGCGCGGTCCAGTTCAGAGCGGCCTGGCCAGCAGGCGGCAGCCAGGGGCACAGCAGCGCTAGACATTCCAGCAACCACCAGCCCAAAGCATAACGAGATACAACTGAGCACCACTGTGCGCCAGTATTATGACGGCCGCCGCGGTCGCGATGGAAAACAAGGCCAGTGCAAGCCAAACCTCTTGCCTCGATGACATTTCTTACAATTCTTTTTTTGTTCTGGTGAGCCTCGCCTCAAAGTATTTTTTTTGCCACCCCTCCCCCAAGAAAAACAAAAACAGAATTTTGGAGCAAAACAAGTATTTTGTGCTAATACTAGTAATACTAGTCTAGTAACAAAGCAAAAAAAAAAAAAAAAAAAAAAAAAAAAAAAAAAAAAAAAAGTCGGTAACGGGGGGGGGGGGAGGGGGGGCGGGGGGAAGAGATTACATTTCTTTGTGAGGGGAAAGAAGGATCCCCAACTGCTTCGAAATAACGAGGGGAGGGGGGGGAATGAGGGTGAGGGGGGGGGCATGCACCACCCCCTCCTTTTATCTGGTCTTCTTTTTCCTTTTGTTGTTTTGTGCCGTTTCTGCATAATCCTTTTTCACACGCTCGTTCCCCCCCCCCCCCCTCCCTTTTTTTCGGTTTGGCGGGGACGAGGGGTGCAGGGGGCAGAGAAAAGCATATAGAGTAGATGTACCATTTTAAAAATCTCCCTCAAATCATACCTGCCGTTGTGTGGGATAGGAACTAAGTCTTCTCGAAATCCCCCAAGCTGCCTTCTGTCTCACGTTTGATTATTTTCTTGCCTTTGCACACTCCGCATTTTTTTTTGTGGTAGAAAAAAGTCCTTTGGCAGTAAAAAAGGTGTCGATTTTTTACTTTTTGTACTAATGGCACGTTGGTGTGTGTGTGTGTGGGGGGGGGGTAAGGGCGGGTTGTTTTTTCAATTTTTTTATCTGTTTGATATTTCCTAGAAATCTGTCCATTGTAAGCCGTCGTTGGTAAGCATTAAGGTTTGGGACCCTCTGACCCATTGACGCTTCTTAAGATGCACGACATCAGGCCCCGGAAGATTCTCAATAGTACTGGATGACTGAACAGGAGGCCTATCTGGGGACATAGGAGGAGAGAATAGAAAATCTTCATGCAGGTCTTCCTGAGGAGGTGTGTGCAGAACCCCATCATTGTGCGTTGCTGAGCGCTGCAATTGAGAGGTCTGTGAAGGGTTGTTGTTGGGCGGCACCGGTTGAGAAGACACGGTGCTTAAGGGACCCTTAGATAGAGATAACCGGGGGAGGGGAGCAGGAATAATGCTAGTTCTTGCCGGCGTCAGAGTTTCAAACGTGCCAGTAATGGGTACGGCCGGCAACAATGCAGGGGGCCCTAGGACAGACGGAAAGCGCGAAGGCCCGAGAGAGCGATTCACAAATGTAATGGAGAAAGGAAAGCCCAGAAAAATGCGTAGCATTGCGTACACGCACAGACAGGACAGCAGGGCTTCCCGGCTTTCTTCCTCTGACAGCGTCTGTAATTCTGTCTGCGCCGAGTATTGGAAAAGGTTATCAAGCCCCACACGCCGCGATCTGCCATAGGAGCAGGCAAAGGCCGGGAAGGTAAGGCTGCAGGGAGTTTGCTTTGACGCCAGCCGGCCTACCATCGAAGCGATCATTTGCTGGCTAGAATTGAATCTTTGGATAGGTGTGATCACTAATCCCCCTGTGCTAAGCTTTTCAATAGCCACGAAACTGTTCTTGGAGGCTGCGGCCTCTACCTCCAACCAGTTCGAACATTTTGTGGCCCATGACGGCCACCCGCTAACGGGGCCCTTTTTTTCAAGCACAGGAACACTCTGTTTGCGCAGCGCACCCACTCCTGCATCGTCACAATCTTCTGGAACAACATCCACACAGAAACAAACGAAAAGGGTTCCTGTTGCACTATTGTGTACGCGTGCTGGCGCGTGAATGTGGGCAGGTGCAGCAGACTTGCTTGGTAGAACTTGTAGCATTGCATGACTGAAGAAGATTTTTCGTTCATCATCACGGGAACTGCCTGCAACAGTTCTTGTAGGCTTTGGCTCAGGTTTCTGTACAAACAAATGACCGTCACGAGACATTGATGAGCGTTGGCCTGGGCACTACCAGGCCAGGGCTCTATGGCGGCAGAATACAAAGCAACGTGGTCGCAGAACCAGCGCCACCCGGCCACAATCACTGCTTTGAACAAGCCAGTTATCGAGGCTTGTGTCGTTTCCAGTGTCACTTCAGGCAACTTGATTTCAATCAATTTTTTCAGCATTTTATAGTTTCTGCACTCGCATGGAGTATAACTTAAAGAGCGTTCTACCCACATAGCAAACTTTTCGTACTATTTGTTGCTGTAACCAAAATCCAACGGTTTCAACTCCAACTGCTCAGCGACAAAGGTGCACACATTTTGTAAGTCTGGTTCTGTTAGTTTACCTTGATTTTAACCCCAAGCGGGAAATCAAATAACGCAGCTAGTTGGTAGGGGTACTGGTGGGCCCACAGCGTCGACCGACGCTGGGCAGACAAGCTTTTGGCATTGTCTAATTGCATTTCTGTTGTAGATACTAGGGTTGTTTACTTTTTCTACAAAAAACAACAACAAGAAAAAGAAAATAGCGTTGGCACTATTCTTTTTTGTGGACCCGTCCCCCCCCCCACCCCAAGCTCCCCAACAACCGATTGAAAAAAAAGGTACAGGCGGAACGAGCCGGGGGGGGGGGGGGTGGGGGAGGAGGAGAGGTTTTAGACGGCGGGGAACTGTTCTTGGGTGCGCAGGTGTGCGGGGGGTCCGCTCTCCGCGCTGTTTCCGCGTGCAGAATCGTCGCCCCTCTTTTTGCGATTGTAGATGAGCCAGGCCAGCAACAAAAAGCCCAGGCACGGCAGAAGGACGACAGATAGACAAGGGCAGCCACGCGCTGGCGGGGCCGTGCTGCTCGCAAACAGAGCGGCTCCTGCCGGCACCGCTAAAACTACCGGCAGTTCCAGGCTGAACTCGATGGTCTCGAGCCGCAAACGCCGTCCAGCCCGGACCGCGTACATGTCCGCGCGGGGGCGCTCAGGGGCGCCTGTAATCGTCAGCCCGCAGAGCCAGCTACCTTTCCCAACTTCACGGCATTCCGCTTCGGCGCTCTGCCACTCGAGCCCCAAATGGTGGAGCCCGCAGGCTAAATTCGAGCAGGACCCGTGGCGCTGAGGAGGCGAGCCGCCGACGTGCACCTCCGGGCAAGAATAGCAACCTGACGACCTTGGCGTCCGTAGCGTTGCAGGCCAGCTGTGTTGTCAGGTCAGTGCAGTTTTGTTGCGAGACGTTGCCAGCCGCTAGTAGCAACCGGTTCTGTAACTGGAGTTTGAATTCTAGCGTCAGGCGTGCGGTCTGATTCCGGGACAGCCCTAGCCACGAGAGCGTGCGTGTGCGCTGCAGCCAGAGCTGGCCCCCCAAGTACTGCCGTCCGTCCTGGAGGCGCGTGAGTTGGCAAAGCGACGCGTACAAAAAGTCGAGCCCGAGCAGCGATGCTGACAGGGAGCTGTTGGAAGACAAGGCCGAGGGAAAGGGACCCGCCGATAAGATCCCGCCTGTGCGGCAGCGGTCTTCTAAGTACAGGAGTTGCAGTTCCTCGTAATCAGGTCCGTGGGCTCCCGCTGCAAGAGGTCGTTGGCAGCGACCACTACGCGCAGGACAGGCTCGAGCTCGCCGTCCGGGGACAGAGCCAGCCCGAGCCCGGATAGATCGCGCCTGATCACCGGGCCGATTGGCATCGGGGCCGAGGCAGTTACGGAGGAGCTGGAAGTCACGGAGCGGGTGGTCGAGGCCGAGGCAGTTACGGAGGAGCTAGGGGTCGCGGAACGGGTGGTCGAGGCCGAGGTAGTTGCGGAGGAGCTGGCGGTCGCGGAACGGGTGGTCGAGGCCGAGGCGGTTACGGAGGAGCTGGGGGTTGCGGAAAGGGTGGTCGAGGCAGAGGCAGCTACGGAGGAGCTGGGGGTCGCGAAAGGGTCGTCGAGGCCGAGGCGGTTACGGAGGAGCTGGGGGTTGCAGAAAGGGTGGTGGAGGCCGAGGCGGTTACGGAGGAGCTGGGGGTTGCGGAAAGGGTGGTGGAGGCCGAGAAGCAGCTACGGAGGAGCTGGGGGTTGCGTAAAGGGTGGTCGAGGCCGAGGCAGCTACGGAGGAGCTGGGGGTTGCGGAGCGGGTGGTGGAGGCCGAGGCAGCTACGGAGGAGCTGGGAGTCACGGAGCGGGTGGTGGAGGCCGAGGCAGCTACGGAGGAGCTGGGGGTCGCGGAGCGGGTGGTGAAGGCCGAGGCAGCTACGGAGGAGCTGGGGGTTGCGGAACGGCTTGTTGAGGCCGAGACAGTTACGGAAGAGCTGGGGGTTGCGGAACGGCTTGTTGAGGCCGAGACAGTTACGGAGGAGCTGGGGGTCGTGGAACGGGTGGTGGAGGCCGAGGCAGTTACGGAGGAGCTGGGGGTTGTGGAAAGGCTGGTGGAGGCCGAGGAAGTTACGGAGGAGCTGGGGGTCGCGGAACGGTTGGTGGAGGCCGAGGTACGGAAGAGCTGGGGGTTGCGGAATGGCTTGTTGAGGCCGAGGCAGCTACGGAGGAGCTGGGGGTCGCGGAACGGGTGGTGGAGGCCGAGGCAGTTACGGAAGAGCTGGCGGTTGCGGAACGGCTTGTTGAGGCCGAGGCAGTTACGGAGGAGCTGGGGGTCGCGGAACGGCTTGTCGAGGCTGAGGCAGTTACGGAGGAGCTGGGGGTCGCAGGTTTGCAGTGCGACTTGCTTTTAGGCACAGTTTTGCCTGGTGAGTCAGTAACGGCTTGATCACCCCCTATGTTCCCGCTGCTATTCTAATCTAAATTCGTACCTTAGTTTTGATTCGTCTGGGTGATTGCGCTTGCTGCGCTAGCAACCCCAGGACTAGAAAATGATCACACTCACCAGGGGCTAGACGCCTGAGAAATTTTCCTAACAAAAATGTTTTTCCTGTTCCTGCCGTACGATCCTGTCGATGGTCGATTTTCTTTATTATTATTATTTCTCTCTTTTCTTTTTTTTCCAAGTTTTTTCTTGTGTTGTTGTTGGCCACCGCCCCTATCTTTACTATGGCAGCCACAATACAGGCCGAATTTCCCTTCCCACACCCTCTTCCCCCTCCCCCCCCCTTTCCCTCTCTCCCTCTCTCGCGCCCTTCACCTGTGTCCAGTTCTCGATGTTAAGCTGCCCGAAAGTCTCCCCTCCTTCCTCCCGTCCTCCAACCTAAAAAAAGCTCTATTAGCCAATTCTCCGCTTCTTTCCCACTCTTTTTATAGTTTTTGGCCCCATGTACCAATGTTGTTCCGGAACAACAACAACAACAACAATAACAAAAAAGCCAGAGTTTAGAGAGGGGCCGCGGGGGGGGGGGGGTGGGGGAAGGGGAGGGGGAGCGAGAGGCCAGAAAATGATTTCTTCTTTCCTTACTTGTCAATAGCCCTTCTTTTGTAAGAGAGGGATTTGAGCAACAACGCGTGTTAAAACCGTGCAGAAAGACAAAAAGGCTTGTCCGTTGGCTTGCTTTGCATCTTTAGCAACACAGAACAAGAAAAGCATTCTCTCCTCCGCCCCCCCCTCCCCTCTCCTTCTAAACCCTTCCACAAAGAGCAACAAAAAAAAACAAAAAAACAAAAAAAAACAAAAAAAAAAAAAAAAAAAAAAAGCAGACCACGAGAACATCGGTGTACCTTTTTTGTCATGGAGATTCAACCGCATTGGGTGCATGAAGCTCGTTGGTTGACAAAAGACGAAAAAAAACGTAACTTTACCTGCCAGGTTTGCAGAAAAGGTGAATTTGCGGTGGGGATGTTGACGCACGCCCCGGACCAAATACAGCTCTGGCAGCCGGTTGCCGCGTGTGGCGTTTGCATAGTCCAGCCTCTAGGCTGGCCAACCGAAAAAAACCCTGACCTCGCAGGCGATGCAAGGGGTACATTAGGACACACTGTCTTTGCCGTAGCAGTCGATGAAGAGTATGAAAACTTTGGCGCGTTTACTACGATCCCTATCTCGCGGAACGAGCGTCATCGTGGGAAATTTCTTTGATGGCGACGTTTCATACCATTCTAGAGGCTGCGATACAGGCAAACACGAACTGCAATCACCCCACGACCCGCCCATGTATGCTGGGGCTGCTGCTGAAACGCCTACTTCACACTGGATTCCCTGGGACATGTTCAGGAGAATCGACGGACGCGAACTATTGGACAAATACAAGGCACTGCAAACATAAATACTCAAGGAGGTTCTGGCAATACATAATGGCTCTTGGCAAAGATTTAATGATATGGACGGCAAGCCTATAGTATTCCATCTGCCCCTTGATATGCGCTACAAAGGATCGGCCCAGCTGGTTAACGCCAAGAAACGTGAGCATTATCGCTCGCGTGCTATGGAGGACCGGCTTGTTTCTTGCCCCATGCTTAGAAAAGAAATCGGTAGATATTAATATGTAGACAAAGTTTTGAATCGTACCGCCCCTATCTTCAATGCGGACGCGGCAGGGGCGACATATTCTTGTCGGGTGCACAACTGTTCTGGGACTACGGCTGTGACCAAGCAAGAGAGGAGAGGCAGCAAAGACAGGCAGGCAGTGCGCACCCACACCGGCCGTCTTCTTCGTCCTCCCCGCCGTTCTCTTCCTCCCGCCGTTCTCGTCCTCCTCCCTTTTCCTCGTCCTCCCCACCGTTCTCGTCCTCCTCACCCTTTTCCTCCTCATCCCCGCCGTTCTCGTCCTCCTCGCCGTCCTCCTCTTCCTCGTCTTCGCAGTTGCAAAGGAAATTGCATGTCCACAAATCTATAAATTTCCTGCCCAAGCTTTCCCCGTCTCTCTACTTTGACATCCGAACCCTGGCTGAGATTTGTGGAACCAGCAATATCGTTCTTGTGCATTTCGAAGAGGAATTCTCACCAGCGGAATTGGCATAAGTATCGAGCTGCGACCTCAAGTTCTTTGAAACTCAAAGAACTGACCAGGAACGAAAAGAAATGTTTGACAACTCATTTTTGTGTCTTGTGTGCATGCAGGGGCAGTATTTTCAACGCATGGTAGACGAGTTCGAAATATTCGCGCTTCGCTGTGCTGACGAAGAAAAAACACAGCTGGCTGGTCTTAGCATAGCGAGCGGGCGCAACTTCGGCCTGGCCCTGGACATCTGGAAGCAAAGCCGGTTGTATAGGCACAAGTCTGCATTCTGCCGTATTTACGGCCAGGCCATCTGTTGGCAAATAACCCAAACAGACAGTACAGAGGAAAAGATAAGCAATTTGAAAGCTACTCGGGGGGATCCGCGAGATGGTTTCACAAAGGCTTATAAGCGCATAGATGACGCTTTAAAAAAAATACATCCGCTAGTTAATATTTGTGACCATTTCGATCCAGACAGAAGACGTCAGCAATACACTATCTGGATCAATGAGTGTCTTGCGACAAGTTTTTCAATGTAGTGTTCTGGCGCCCCTTCAACTTTGCGCTGGTCGCCAGACAGAAAATCTAATCTTCAAACAGCCTCGTTATAGCGGAGTTCCCAACAATTCTTGACAAAACCAGAAAATCGGGAGACGTAAGCGCCCCGGACGAAGAAGAACCACGCGAAGACGGGCAAGCAACGTCGCGGAGGTGTCGCAGGAGGCCAAAAAAGGGCAAACACGAAAAGGCTCGTAAGCAAGACGACGGGGACGGCGGCCAGGTCAGCATGTCCGGCGTAGGCAAATGCCTCGCCGAACTCTGGTCGCGCGAGCAAGACACCAGGATGTTGGGATGGAATAGCAGCGATGAATAGCTTGTTCCACACTACCGCCAGCCTAATCTCGAGGGCGCACCCCACGCGGGCATTATTGGCGCCAGAAGCCAATTCCAACCTCTCTTCTTGCTCACTGTGCGTTAGGCACCACTGTTAAAAAGTAGGTCAATGCCAGGATTGTGGCTGACGAGGCAAATAGATTTTACCTGCAGGCGATGAAAGGTAGAGATTTCGAGGAAGATGATCTAGTGCTCGTTGATTACGAGTGGGGTGCCGAGGAGACCGCTGATTTCGTTGAACTCCAAAAAGGTTCTTTCAGGGCTCAGCTGAAAACAAACCCCGCCATGCAAGAATTCGTAACCAAACAGTTGCAAGAAATTGACGCTTTGCCCGAGCCAGGAAGAGTAGCTCTCTTGGAGATAGAAGGTAGGATAGAAAGCAGAAAGAAGAAAAATTTACGGAAGCCCCGAACACGAGAGAAGCCAAATCCAAACGCCGTGCACAAGGAAAGTACAACACCAGCAAGCTTACCCGCATTGTGCCCCCAGCCCAGGCAAATTAGGAATCAGGAAGAGCGCAGCGGAGCAGCAGCAACGGGTAGCGGCCAGCTTCCATCCCGACCAGCAACACTCGTCCGTGAACCAACCTCGGCCGGCCCAGAGCAGCAGGGACGGTAATGGCACGGCGGGCGGAGCAGCCACCGTCGCCAGCGCTCGCCCCGCCGACCAACAAAACAGTCGCTCGCGGACCAAAGCTCGCCCAACCCAGAGCAACAGCAGCCAAAAATGTTAGCCCAAAAAAGAACAGCGCGCCTGTGAGGGGGGGGGGATAGGACTGCGTAAAATTGCACAGAAATTCCGTGACGAAATCGTTTCTTGCTTGGAAAAATCTTTGACCGTTTCTTTTTAATCAGTAAACTTCAATGCCTTTGTTTCGTTAAAAACCCCCAAAGCAATTGTAGGGGGGGGGGGGGAGTGAGACAGCCACGTAATTAGCACTTTTTTTTTTTTTTTTTTTTTGTTCTTAGAAACTTAAAACGCGAACCTTGACAGAAGAAACCTTCAACCATGAAAACACACAAAGAAAAACAAACTACAAATCCCTCCAACACCGCCGCCCCCCCCTCCCCAAAAAAAAGAAAAGAAATGGGAGGGGGGCGGGGGGGGGGCGGAAGGGGAAAGAAGAAGAGGTTGCTAGTTAGGCACACGCGCTGTAGACCGCAGAGTGGCGAACACGCCACAATTGCGCACAGGCACGCGGCGCGTCCGTGTGACACAGGTACAAGACGCCACCAATCGTCCGGCAGCGCACGCAACGCAAAGCTAGCGCAGCAGGATGCAAAACTAACTGCGGAGGCCGGCACGCTTAGCACCTGCCGCACGTCGATCATTCTGGTGACGCAAGGGGTAGGCACTGTTAGTTCGTGTTCCGCACACAATCTAAGCCTCGACTGTGGTAGCGCTGGAAAAAGGCAACGACTGCAGAGCTTGCCAATACGATGCAAAAGCGTGCTTGCGGGTTCGGAGGGTCTTTTCAGCAAGAGCCCGGCGCGGCGCTGCACTAAGTTGAACAAGGGACTAAAGACTGACACCGCCCCGTCCAATTTCCTTCGTTTGTTGGGGCGTGGAGGATGGCAATGCTCGTAGAGAAAGCTAATAAGGTTCAAACTGTCCCGGGGCGGCAGAATATCTAGCAGTAGGCCCCAGATTACGCAATCAAAAGCAAGCCAGGCGCCGCGGCGCAAAACCATCTGCGAGCGGCCGCCCATAGTTCTTTTTTTTTTTAATTTGTTGCCCTAATATGTCAACAAAATAAGCAAGACAAACAAACAAGCAAAGGAAGACAAAAAGAAGAAGAGGGCGGGGGGAGGGGAAGTGGGGAAGGGGGAAGGGAGAGGGAGCAAAAGCACGGGGCGACCTCCCCACAGCTTCTGTCACACACCACACATACCTCTCCTCCACCCCCCACCCCCCCCTTCGTGTCCCTTTTGCTGTGAGTTGGCACTACTCCTTGTTCTTTTTTTAAAGCGAGGTGGTGGAAGGAATGTAGGAGGAGGGGGGGGGGGCGGACGCACGGGTCAAAACTTCCCACACTCCCCCGCCCCTCTCCATTCCGTCCACAAACTCGCACGTCCATTTTTTTGCCTACTGGGGCGGGGTGCAGTACTCGTCGGCTATGGCCACGACCTTGGCCTTGCAAATGCCAGAGTCCGTCTCGGTGGCCCCCGTCTGGCAGGCGCAGGCCCAAGGAAACCTCTGATCCCCCACGACGCGGACCAGGGCCGACAGCGTAGACTGGCCGCAGACGATTTCTTTGGTCGGGACCGGCAACGATTTGTCCGAGGGAAAATCGCGCCGTTTGCAGCTGCAGCTCCGTTCGCCCTCCGGGCGCAGGCACCTGAACTTTTTGTCTACCGCGCACAGGCACTTGGCCTGCTTACCATCGTTGTTGTAGTAACAAGTAGCTGACACGTGGCAGGCGAGCGTACAGATGCGGTCCTGGCAGAACCTGCCGCCAAAGCCCGCCTCGCACTGGCAGGCCTGGCCGTCGGCCGCTGTGCGCATCGCGGCCTCGTACCGAGCATCACGCGCCGCGTACTTGAGGTAGGCAGGGAGCTGGAAACGGTCCATGCGGTACGAAAAACGGGCGAGGGCCGGCAGATGGTCGAAATCGTGCGCCTCCAGCGGAAAGGCGCGCGCCTGCGTGCACTGGCCGCTGCCGCTGCACGGCTTACCCGCGCAGCCACGCCTGGGCCAGACATCGCTCGATTCCAGCAGATCGGCATCGATGGTCGAGCGGGCGGCCTCCTCGTACTGCCCTAGGTACCAATTCCACACACACTGTTTGTCGGCGGTGCGATTGTCGTAGCACCCCCCGCTCAGCGTGACGTACTCACAGAACTGTCCGAAGTAAAGGGGCTGCATTTGCCGCACTTGCTTGCGCCGCTAGACTGGTTGTGCAAGCACACCCCCGACGTCTCGCTGCCGGGCACGAGCAGGCTGACACGGGGCAGCTCGCAGCCAAAACACTCGCCGCGCTCGACTTCGGCGCCGGCGGCCCGCTTGCACTCAACCGCCTGGCTCTGGAAGCAGCCCTCGGGCGGTATGTTGCAGCTGGCGGGCTGGCCGTGTCCAGCCGTTGCTGACAAAACCCGTGAACGGTTGCGCCACGCAGTAGCGCGGGTCTCCCTGCTCGTACAAGTAGCAGCTTTTTCTGGCGCCCCCCGTGAGCATATATTCACCACAACGACACGTCGCGGCCCTCTCGTCCGCGCGGAAGTCTGCTACACAGACGCCGCGCCCGCTGCAGTCCTCGCCGCTGCCATACGAAAGCTTGGACTTGCACACGCCGCGCCCGTCGATGTCGCACGCGTCCTGTCGCAGCACGCGCGCAACCCTGGGCCCGCCTTGCTCGTCGTACACCAGCGTGGTGGGGTCCGTGTTCGGCTTGACCCGGAAGCCGCTGTTGCACTGGCAGCGACCGTTGCTGCCGCAGATGCCCCGGTCCCAACCGCAGGGCACCACGTTAGCGTCGCGCGGCGCTACCTCGGTGTCGGGCACGGACCACGACAACGTGGACTGCGCGCACCAGTCGTAATTGTACGGCACAGGCTGCGGGCAGCGCGGCACAAAGCAGCCCCGCCATTGTCCGTCCACCAGCACCGGCTCGTTGCGCCACAGCGGGAAGGACAGGGATGAGCAGTTGCCGCTGCCCGAACTCCAACGGGCGGTGCCGTGCGAGAACGCATCAATTGCCACCCAGTTGCGCCAGTTCCAGTACGCTGCAAGCTGCCAGGGCCACGTCATGACCAGCGTTCCGCAGCGGGCGGGCAGCGGCTCGTGGCCGTGAGATCCAGTTTCTCTGGGCCGCCCCACGGCGCGTCATAGTCACATTTGCCAGTCAGGCCCGCGCTCGTCAGCGCGCCGCCGGACCAGGCCGGCACGAAGTAGCGCAGCAGCGTGTGCGACCGCGTTTCGGCTACTGCCACGGCGTGGTCCCTCGGCCGGAAGCGGTCCGCCGCCGAGCTGCGCGGGCGCGCCGCCCGCAGGTCATCCTGCGCCTGGGCCAGCAGCTCCAGCTCCGCCGCCGACCCCGGCCACGCGCCGCCGGAAACACAGGCCCCGTTGCCGGCGCCGCAGCCCTTTGGGAGGTTCGGGTCCGTAACGGCTGCATCGGGCTTGTCGGTGCGGCGGGCCTCGTAAATGTCCCTGAGCACGAGGGCGTCGCGCATTACCTCCCGCCACGAGATCCACGCGGAGCAGCACTCGCTGGACTAACGACAGCTGATCCTGTGTAACCCCCTGGTGATCTTGCAAGGAAAAGAACCTGCCGTTCGCAGATTCACTGAGCCACTTGCTGGGAACAGCGCCGGCGGCCGTCAGGTTCAGCAGCGCCAGGTAGTAGCCGACCGCGAGCCTCGCGGCGGCGTAGCCGGCAACCGGGCCAGCTGTGGGCACCCAGGCGCTGGCCGGACAGTAAGTTTGGTTGCCGCACACCTGCTAACGGGAAGTTCAGCTCGCGCTCGCTAAAGAACACGCCGCCGTTCGCAATATCACGATCGCCTGGCAACGCACGTCCTCGAAGCACAGCTGGCGATGCGCGTCGCTGGGCGCCAGCACTGCGTTCGCGGTCGGGCGTGGGTACGCCGTGAGCTCCGCAAAAAGGTTCGGGCGGCAGACAGTGTCATTTTGCGGCACCCGTAGCAGCCCCGCCCCCGGAGAGTAAGTAAGCCCCGCCGTGCCCAGCCAGCAGCAGCCCTGCGCGCTGCAGCAGCGCACTGCTCTGTTGGCCGACGACGACGCGACCGTGCAGGCGGGGCAGTGCACCGTGCACAGCGGGAGCCCCAGCCCCGGGAGCAGCGCACAGACTGGCGTGGCGGCGCCGGCGTCGTCGGCGCCGATGCACCAGGCGCGCCGGTCGTGGCCGGCCGCCAGCACCTCTCCCAACAAAATGCGGCCACCTTCCCCGCTCCAGAGGCGCCAAAACAGCGACCGGACCGCGGCCGGACTGTCGACGCTCGCGCGCGGGTTCGTGCCGCGCAGGCTGTGCTCTAGCAGCAAGCCTGCTGGTAGCCTCCGGCACGTCGTCCGCCAGCCACAGCAACACCAACTCGTCCAGCGACACGAGCCCACGGGCCGCGCAGCTCAACCCCCCAGCGGACGAGGCCCACTGCCTGTTAGTGCAGAGCCGGAACGCGTCTAGATTGGCCTTCGACAGCCCGCCGCTCTGCATGTCAAGATAGCACTGGGTGTCGATCAACGCACTGGGCGCCAGCGCCTGCACAATTGGCGTCCAGTGCACGCCGCAGTCACAAGGCACCGGCGTGGCGCTGACACTCCCGGGCCGCGACGTACAGAATGGGTCGGAGACAGGGTCGCGCGTCCAGCCCCCGTCCCACTCGATGGTGCCGCCCGTGGAGGCACACGCGTACGCCAGCGCCCCGCAACGGTCCTCTGTTAGGCCCAGCGTCTGCCGGGCCACGGGGCACAGCACGTGCGCCGCCGCCGCCGGCGCGGTGTGGCACAGCAAGTAGTCGTCCGTCACGCGGTCGTTCACCACCATGTCCCGTTGCAGCGCGTCCAGCATTTGTCTGTCCACTTGCGCCGCGGGCATGGCCAGGGGCTCACACACTAGGTCCGTGGTCCCGCAACGGAAGCGCTGCTCATAGAAGAGCGACAGCTCGCAGTCTGCCTCGGACCAGACCGTCACAGCCGCCGGCCCCGTCCCACAGTACGTAAAGCACTGGCCCTGCAGCGCGGGGCACAGGCCGTTGGTGAGCGCGTGGTCGGTGCCGAGCCAGCAGCCGCTGGAGGTTGACTCGTCCTGCAGGCTGTCCACCCACCAGCTGCCGCCACGCAGCTCCGGCAGGCGTGCCGTCCGGCACTGGCCACTCAGCTCGCACTCGCTCACGCGCTGCAGCGCCCGGCCAAAGTCCTGCGGGATGCAGTGGACGGGCAGCGCGCTGCAGTACTGCACCAGCTGTAGTGAGCCCTTGGGCCGCGCGGCACACGCTGGCGGCACCGGCGCGCGCAACATGTCCTCGTCCGAGCTCAGCTCGCAGTAGCTGAGCCCGCGGCCAGCGCCGTTTGTACCTGCGGCCAGGACCAGCGCCACCCGTTCGTCCACACCACGGTCCCGTCGGTCGTGGCGTTCGCGCGCACCAGCGCGTGCGGCAGGTCTACAGGACACGCCGCCAGCACCGCAGCGCACGCGCCGAGCGCCAAGGCTTCGTCGTAGTCCACCGTACAGTTGAACAGGCGCCAGCGGCCGTTGCCGCTGCAATCGTAGCGTCCTCCCGTGGTGGCGCTGCACGAAACTGCCTGCCCCCCGCACGTCGCCCCCCACCGCGGGGGCCGGGACCAAGGGCGGTCGGCGGCGCAGCGCCACCAGTCAGTGTTGTCAACGAATGGCGGCAGCTGTGCCAGGCACAGCTCGGCCCCGCAGCTCACGTTGCACCCGGGCGGGCACGCCAGCACCACAGAAGCCGGCAGGACGGCGCTGCACCCCGCGGTCGAGGAGTGCCAACCCGTCACCAGCTGCTGCCGCACAAGGTCTGGCTGAATCCGTGCGCAGTAGCGCACGAGGCGCGCGCAAGCCTCGCCGGCGTTAGCCGCTGCTGGCAGCAGCAGGTGGCAACGGTCGTTTGAGCCTGCAACTGTTCAGCTCGCGCCTGTCTCGTTGGTCTGCCCCTGCGCCGCAGTGAGCGCACACTGTACGGTTGTAGCCCCGCACGTCCAAGTCACGTTCTGCGCGTATTGCGCACCCGCTGCAGCAGTGCAGTACGGTGGCAATGGGCCAGGCGCCGCGTAGTTGTCGTCTGAGTCCACAAGGAAGACACAGCCCCCTACCTGCCACGCAGTTGGCGCGGGGTTGGTGTTTAGGCGCTGCGGCGGCCGGCAGCACTGCAGCTCGCTCGGCTGCAGGGCCAGCAGTTGTCGGCAGTCGCCGCCGGCGGCCGCTGCCACAACCGCAGTGGGAACGCCGCGCGCAAGCCAGGCCAGCCGGTCCGTCAGGGACCAGCACAAGTACGACCCCGCGCTGTCTTGCGTGCAGCGCAGGGCGTGGTAAGAGCACGCCGTACCCAGCAGCGAATAGGTCTCGGTGGTGCAGGTGTAAGGGCAGTTCTGTAACAGCACGGTCGGGGTTATTGTCGGGGGTGCAATCTCAGGCGGAAAACACTGCTGGCACAGCAGCTCGGCCACGCCCCCGGGCGACTGCGCCAACCAGGGGTAGTTGGCCAGAACTGCCGCGCCGTCGCTGCCGGCCCAGAACGCCTCCCGACCCGAGGCGCGCGTGCGCGTTTCCGCGCGCACCAGCTGCACGTCCACCGAGGGGCAGCCGACGCAGCCTTCGGGTCCGCACCACGTTTCTGCCGAAGAGGAGCATGCTCCGGCGCCGGCGCTAGGGGCCAGCTGCAGTTGAAGTCCACCGTGGGGTCGAACGCCCGGCGAAACAGCTCGCAGTCGCCCGACAGCATCCTGGCGTCGACCGTGCGGTCAAGCACGAAGAAGGCGCGCGAACTGTTGGCGCGGCACCGGTAACGCGTGCTGTTGGGCAGCAGCTCGCATGCGATCTGCGAGGAACCGGGCCCGCAGGGCAAAGTTACGAGCGCCAACGCCGAGCACACCACGGACGGCTCCGGCAGCTCGCCCACGACGAACGGAAAGGCGCAGCTGTAGCTCTGCAGCAGCTCGTGCGCCTGGTAGCACAGGTGCCCGGCCCGGCCGTTACCGTCCACTTCGACAACTGCGTAGCCCCGCGGAGGGGGGCCCAGGACGGACCA
Source organism: Paulinella micropora (assembly GCA_019918135.1). Classification (NCBI taxonomy): domain Eukaryota; phylum Cercozoa; class Imbricatea; order Euglyphida; family Paulinellidae; genus Paulinella; species Paulinella micropora. The sequence continues at coordinate 149,085 of WBZZ01004909.1, forward strand.
GACGAAGCTGGCCTCCAGGCGGGTCGCGGTCGTAGATAGCACGGGCCACCCGGCGCTTGAGAGTAAATAATAGCAGTCGCCGTTCGTTGTAGTGTTGTACCACAGCTCAAGACGGCAGTCGGGGCAGTTGACGTAGTAGTGCGGCGCCTTTGGCACCGCGGGCTGCGGCAGCCCCTGCTCTAGAGTGCACGACGCCGCGCCGTGCACCACGTCCGCGGGTCGGCCCCGTTGGGGCAGCGCCACACCACCGGGAGCACGCCCGCGCCGTCCGGTGCGGCGCTCTGGTTGCCGAGGCGCAGCACGTACAGGCCGCCGCCGGACCGCAGCGGCGGGCGCGGCACACAGAAGTGCACGCCGTCCCCGACGAGGCCAGCGGCGCAGCGGCAGCGCGGCCAAGTGTTGAGCAGCTCGCACGTGGCATTGGCGGTACATTTGACAAAAGCGCAGCGGTCCAGCAACCGCAGCGCGCTGCCGCCCGTAGTTTGTGTCACTTGCAGGCGTATCAGGAACGACGACTGGTTCAGCGACGTCTGGCCAGTCAGCAGCCGCGCGATCAGCAGGTTGTAGTCCTCGCGCTCGTCTTGATTTAGCTTTAGGCACGCCACGCGCATGAACACTGTGTCGGATGATCCTGGCAGCGGTAGGCTAGCTACCGTGTCAAAAGCAGAGCGCTCGTTCACGGGGTTCTGGGCCAACACTCGCACGGCCCTCCCGCTGGGGCTCAACACCGCGAGCCGCAGCTTTGGCCTGGCGCTACCACTGCAGTAGTGCACCTGACCCACGTCCGTGGCTATCTTGTCGACAGTGAACGTGCCGTTGCGCGGGTCGCCCGTAGTGGAGATGAACAACAGCGAGCCGGTCGACGTAACCGTGAACGCTGCCGGCGCGGACGAGACTGAAAGGCACTGCACTATCAGGTCCGTGGTCGACCACAACAGCCGCTGGCCTAAGGCACCCGTGCTCTCGAGCCACACCGCCACATTGCACTGGCCCACCAGGCCCAGGCCGGTAGGGTTTTCTTGCCACAGCGGCGAGCCCCACGGTGGGTCGTTGGCCTTTGTCAAGGGCACCGACCCGCTGCCTATCACCTTGCCACTGGACAAGTCGTACAAGCGGTATGGCACCACGACATCATAGGATGCTGCCCAATACACTTCTGTCGGGCAGGAAGGCACCATAAACAAGAGGCTGTTTAGCACAGGCGATACCATCAAGAGGCAGTCAAAAACGAGTATTCAAATAGATCGAGCGGGCATTTAGGCTGACAAACCCCCAGTCTGTGCCAGCGGGAGGCGGCCAGTCCCAACGGCTGGCTTGTACATACAACAATTCAATCAAGCCCCAATAGCGCCCTGGTATACTAGCAGCCTGCTTAGTAGGGGACGAGTATACAGGCGCTTGTAAACTTGTGAATTATTAGCTGTCGTGCTCACAAACACGTAGGTAGCGGCCCAGCGATCTGGCCCGTTGCAGTACGTCATTACGACGTCGTCGAGCCCGTCGCCGTCCAGGTCGCCCAGTGCTAGCTGCGGTCGGTACCACTGCATCTCGGCGCCCGGAACCATCAGCAAACTCTCGTACTGCAGCCTGCCTAGACCAGCCAGCATTTCCTGTTCCTGGTATGCAACGCACTGCAGCCCGCCGGCCGACAGCAGCCGGCCCTGCGGGCACGTGTACTCGACGCCCAGCCCGTTGTTGTCGTCCCTATACCCCGCCTGGCAGAACAGCGTGCACTTGGGGCCGTCAGGTACCAGCTAGTTACACTGCGAGCCGAACACCGGCACGCGCGGGAGCTCCCACTGGCACGGGATGCGGTTGCAGCCGTTGGTGCCGAAGCCGTTGGCGACCGGGTCGTTCTGCCAGTAGGCAGAAACGTTACAAGTGCACAGAGTGTAGGCTTGGCTGTTATACGAGCACGTTGCATTCGGATGGCAAGTGGTGCTCGTGCACGGCGGCCGATATCCGCTGATCACATCGCAGCCCATACCAGCCGCCATACACGGGGACCGACGTCGTCTGGTAAGAAAACGGTTGAAATAGCGGACAGTATGGTAATACTATCGGTACAGGATACCAGCCCAGCATACACCTTGCGTCACATTCTAGGCTTCTCTTGGGCCCCTGGCAGCCCGCCAAATCTATAGCGTCCCTATTGTATTGTCCGTTGTCGACGCTGCACCTCGTTTCAGCAAGATCCCAGCCCATCGCACACGTGCTGGAGTTGGTGGCAGAGTAGTAAGGAATATAATTGTCACGGCGGCAACCGCAGTACTGGTTAGTCGAATTATTGGCAGTAGATCGGAAAGCCACGTTAACCCAGGAAGGAAACTGCAATCTCAGATTGTAGCAATCTGTCCAGATCCCGGCCGAGACACAAACCGCCTCGCCGGAGCAAATAGCTACGCTATTCCGAAGCTCGTAAATCCCATGAGAGACGTAATATATTATGGTCCCATGAGAGTCTATTGCATACATCGGATTCGCAGGCACGAGAGATGGGCCTTTTTATCAAAGTTTTCTTGTGCTTTGTCTTAAAGTATGATTTCTTTTTTTTTGTAAACACTCCCAGCGGGCAGTCCTTGTTTTTGCTCCCCTCTTTCCGCGACCTCACGCCCCCCCCCCCCCCCCCTCGCCCTTCCCCCCCTCCCTACCCTTCCCCCCCCCCACACACCCTCGCCCCGTCCCCTTTGCATTCCCTCCCCTAAAAAAAAGGAGCTGGCTGGGGGGGGGGGTTAGTACTGTCCCGTGAACAAAAGCCAATGGCCTGAGCTAGAAATATACGGGCCCCAGGTACTGCCCGACCAGCCCGGCGACGCACGCGGGCCAGCGCAAAAATTTTATAAACCAGGGCGCGAGCTCGTGCGTGTACCAGCGTTCGCGGCCGCTGTCGAGCCCGCTCCAGTCCGCCTCGCAGTACCCGGGGTCGGCACAGGCGCGCAGCCCGCACAGGCTGCCGCCCTTGCGCACGAGCGACACACGGACGTACGAGGCGGGTGACAAGGATACATTTGTCAGCGTGGCCAGCGCTCTAGTGTCGCGCCCGTCAGCGGGCGTGGCCTCGATCAGCCATGTGTCGTCGTCGCGTACCCAGTTGAGCGCGTGCTCAGCTTCCGTACAGCAGTAAAGCCGCAGCCACAGCCGCACGCGGCCGCGGTCCACCGCTGCGCGGTCCAGGAACAACGGGATTTCCTGCACGGGCTGCACACTGCGCGGGATCAGCCGCAGCGACGGTTGGTCGCCGGCCAGGGCCTGCGACAGACGCAGCGCGTCGGCCACGCGCCGCTCTTGTGCGGCCAGCACTTTGCCGTGCACGGCCCGCGTGGTCTGTTCGAAAGCGTCCCGCAGGCGGTCCCTGGCGTTGGGCGCCCTGCGGTTCCAGCACCGGCGCACAAACATCCATTGCCCGGCGCTGGTCTTGTGGGTGGCGTACTCGGTGGCCTCGGCGCGTAGCCTCAGCAGCAGGTCCGCAAGCAGCTGCCCCCGCACCCACGCGATCGTCCGGCCCCTCGTGCACACGCTCCGGATGCAGTGCGGATTCTTGTGGAAGACGCACCACAGCATCGCCAACTCAGCGCCGGGGCAGTGCTGCCAGCCTTCGGCCAGCAGGTCGTCTACTGTGTGCGTTAGCGACCGTGGAGTGCAGATGAGCCTTTGCAGCAGCGCCTTCCGGGTAGAGGCGTCTAGCGCGAAACGGGGTGCGGCGGGCACGCCAGGCGCGGCTGTCGGTACAGCCCAGTTGACACGGCAGGGCTCGGGAAAACCGGCCGAGCCCTGCATTCGCTACTCTTTTTGTTGTTGTTGTTGTTGTTGTTGTTGTTGTTGTTGTTGTTGTTGTTCGCACAGGAGCGGCGGTAGGAGAAAAGGGAGAAAGCGAGAGAGGCAAAAAAAAACCAATGGCGGTCGCGGGGTGGGGGGAGAGGAATGAAGGGAAAGAACGGTACTAGTGCCAAAAGGAAAGGGGGCGAGGAGGGGGGATGGGGAGGCAAAGCCCGTACGAAAACAGTACGCAAGGGATCGGGGGGGGGGGGGTGGGAATAAGATCTTATGAACAACCAGAGAAGACAGAGTTAGAGAGAGGAGAGAAGGCGGGGGGGGGGGGGCCGGAGGTGGGGGGCACGCTTCCGGCTTTGGCATTTGTGTGTGTGTGTAGGGGGGGGGGGGGCCGCAGGAAATTAGTAAGAAAAACCCACGGAACTGGAGAGGCACGGGGGGGGGGGGGGCCGGCCCCCTCTTAAGCTCTTTTTTACATGTAGAATCAGCATGCGCTCCTCCTCCTTGGAAGCTTTATTCTTCCTGCACACACCCCCTACTTTTTTTCGCCTGTTGCAACAAAAAAAAAAAAAAAACAACAAAAAAAAAAAAAAAAAAAAAACCTTGACCTAAAAAAAAGGAGGTTACAAAAAACTGACCAGACCCCAAAAGCAGTAATCCTCCTTTTCCTCTCCCCTTTTTTTCGGAGGAAAGGTTCTACATGTTCCGCACCGTGACCGTGTCGTTCGAGCCCTGCGCGGCCCCCTCTGACTCTTTCACTGACGAAACTATACGCGCGATCGCGGCGAGGGCCAGGCAGTTGAGGTGGCAGACGTACTTGCTCGACATGGAAGAGCTAGGGGTAGAGCCCGAAGGCGACGCCTGCGTGCTGTTGATTAGGCGTGGCGTGTGGCGTTTCATGGAATTGGGGTCCATGGCTTTAGGTTTGCCGTTACCAGCGGGCGCTAGCAGCCTGCTACAAGACGAGTTGCTGGCGCTGGAGTGGCCCGCCCCGGTGCGCGGCGGCTTCCCCTCCCCCAAAAACTGCCAGACCCTGGCCTTCGGCGAGGCCGACGGCGCCGTGCCGCTCGGGCGGCTGCCGTTGCTTGCCCGGCTGAAGCGTGGGGTAGAGGGGCTGATCCCGGAGGCGCGGGACTGTCCAGTACGCGGCAACCTGTACTCGAACAACCGCCACCAAGGCATCTCGCCGCACGGCCACGACGGCCTGGCCGGCGTGATTGGTGCGAGGCTCGGCGCCGCCATGGGCCTGCACTGGCACTGGTACTATGGCGGGCACCCCGTAGGCAGAGAGGTGAGCATCCAGCTGGACCACGGCGACGTGTACATCATGTCGGCCGTCAGCGCGGGGGCCGGCTGGCGCAACAGGTCGGCTTTTGTGCTCCGCCACGCAGCGGGGTCCGTTTGCTACGCCCAGTTCCTGCCCCCCCGCCACAAGAAAAGAAAGCGACAGCCCGACAGCCCGACGACAACTTTGTGCCCTCCTCATCCGCCGTCGCCAACGGAGCTGCCGCTGCCGCCGCTGGTGCCGCTGGCGCTGCCGCGGAAGTTGCCGCCGGAGCTGCCGCCCGACATTGTTCTGCAGTCCCCGCCGCTAGACCTTTTGCCGCCGCCGCCGCTGGAGCTGCCGTCACCGCCCCCGCCGCCGGACGCCGGCCTCGCTCAGTGACATCTCCGGGAAAATGCCCCACGTGACTCCCTCTGCATGCTCCCCGCCCCTAATCCTCCCCGCCTCCCCCCGCCTTTTTTTTTTGCACTTCCCGACCAAACCGCCGTCGTCAGCCAAACACTAGATTTTTTGTTATGTGTGCCTGATTTTGTTTTGTACAGATATTCCCTGTTTTCTTTTTCTTCTCTTTTAAATTGGGCAGTTTTGACCGACATTTTGCTAAGGCGAACGCTAGCGGGGCGGGGCGGGGATTTTTTTTTCGAACATCAGATATCTTTGCCTTTTTTTTCTGGTAGAGCTTTTTAGTATAAGTAAAAGAAATTTTCCCCGGGGCACAAGAGGTCTATTCAATGACCCATGTTACCGTAGTTTTTTTTTTAACTGAACGACAGTGGAGTTTTGGTGCATGATGAGAAAAGCCGCAATGTTGAGCTTGGAGAGTGGAAGAGGTTCGATGACCTGCAAACTGTCGTCCGGAATGCGCTGGAAATTCCTGTGAACACGCCGTTATGGCCTTACAGGCAGGGAGTGGCGGTTAAACCTGCCGACGAGGACGAAATAAAATGGGAAATAAAAAGTCGTAGAGAGCTCCGGTTACAAGCAACAAGCTACGAGGCAGAGGAGCAGAGCTTTGGGAATGATGTGAAATTAAAAACGATCATGCAGGAATGGTATAACAAGCTGGGCAAGCCAGTCAAACGAGAGGGAAGTGCTTGCATTTCGCTGACTGTCGAAACTGACGAAGGGACCTCCAACTCAAGTTACGATCCACTGGTCAAGTTGGTAAACCAGCGGGCCAGGCATTGCGCAGGTCTTTTAATGTGGACGATATCACCGACGCAGTGAAGCAGCCCTTAGCAGACGCGTTAGCTGCGCTATTGCGCGAAAGCCCGCGGTGCCTTGTTGGCCTCGTATCGGACGCGCGTCAACTAGACCAGCTGTTGAGCGAGAAAATACATGACCGGCGGCCTTTGCTTGTGCGTTATTACCCCAAAATAATAAGTACGTTGAAAAAGTTCCTAGAGAGTCCAAGAGTTTATTTGCCTGACGACTGGCGAAATGTGTTGTCCGCGGTCCAGAACCTCGCCGATCTTAAAAGCGCTAGCTACGAGCTGGGTTATTACCAAGTACGCCTGCTGATCGCGGAACTGCAAGGCTGGAGAACGACGCCTGAGGTTCTGGAGCTGACTGACAAGCTGAATTCGATACTTTGGACCATGACGAGAAACGAGCCCGATCGAGAGCGGCGCAGAATGACCACAAGAGTGCTAACAAAAGCGAATCCAACAAGAGTTATACAAAACGAAATACAACGATTTTTGGGAAGCGTCGATCGCGCAGCTTGCGCCGGGTGTGGCTGCCAAAAGTAAAAAGAAACACACGCAAATCAAACCTAAAAAACGATGGAGGCAAAAGAATTAAAAGAACTTTATTTTGGATGAATTGAAGTCTTTGGCCTTTAAGTAGCTGCCTGGACAGCTCCTTGGCAGTTCCGGACAAGAATGGTGCCCGAACCGGCCCGCTGCTCACCGCGGGCGTCGTCGGGTGTGCATGGCAGCTTCTTTGCCCTGGCTTTGGCTTCCCGTGGTTTGGAGCTGACTTTTCCGATGGATTTCGCGACAAATACCGGAAACGCCGGAATTTACGGACACTGTGTTTTTGGCCGTAATTTGCGGCAAACAAAGGAATTTTTTTTCGCGGAGGACATTTCGGCAATTGCAAATAAACTAAAGAAAATTTTTGGGGAAAGCAGGACGGGCGGGGGATTTTTTTAGGCACAAAACTTTTTCCCCGCCTGCCCGCCTTTCCCCAAAAAATTTTCTTTCTTTGGTGCAGTCATTGCCGAAATGTCCTTTGCGAAAAAAAATTTTTCACAGGTTTCGGTTTTCCGATGAATTTTGCGACAAATGCACAGGCGCCGTAATTTACGGACACTTTGTTTTTGCCGCAATTTGCGGCACACAGAGAAAATTTTTTTTCGCGAAGAACATTTCGGCAATTGCAAATAAACTAAACAAAATTTTTGGGGAAAGCAGGACGGGCGGGGAATTTTTCGCACGTTTAATTTTTTCCCCGCCCGCCCGCCTTTCCCCAAAAAAATTTCTTTAGCTAATTTGCAATTGCCGAAATGTCCTTTGCAAAAAAAAAACTTTCGCAGGTTTCGGTTCCGGGTGAATTTCGCGACAAATGCCGGAAACGCCGGAATTTACGGACACTGTGTTTTGGCCGTGATTGGCGGCGCACAAAGAATTTTTTTTTCGCGAAGGACATTTCGGCAATTGCAAATAAACTAAAGAAAATTTTTGGGGAAACGGGGGCGGGCGGGGATTTTTTTAAGGCGCAAAATTTTTTCCCCGCCCGCCCTTCTTTCCCCAAAATTTTTCTCTGTTTGGTGCACTCATTGCCGAAATGTCCTTTGCAAAAAAAAATTCACATGTTTCGGCTTTCCGGTGAATTTCGCGACAAATGCCAAAAAGCCGGAATTTACGGACACTCTGTTTTTTGCCGGCAACTTCTGCCGCGCCGGTGTTTTGTCATGTGTCGCCAAAAGTAAGTGCAATTAGAGGCGTGAGAACCAGATTCTTTAATAGTTGCCGATACCCGCAAGGTCTGTTAGAACGTGTGTGTGTTTTCTTTAGGTTTCTTTCTAATGTAGACTTGAGAATTTGGGCGGGCTAGGTGCGTAGGAAACATCATCAGTATTCGAAACCGAGTGTGCGTCTTGATTTTTTCTGAGTTGTTCCGCAACACTAGAAGCAATATACTGTCCTGTCGTAAGACTGTTTCGTCCCGGATTTCGGGGAGCCACACTCCTTCGCTTAATTCTTTCTGCCTCAGACGGTCTCGATATGTACATATCCTGCGCAGGACTTCCTTTCGCATCTTCCAAAGACCAGAGGCTATTTCTTCCACTAGTAACGTTCCGATTGCTCTTGAACGCATCAAGTAGTGCCACACGAATAAAAGCCGACATAAACTGTTCGACGTCGCTTTTTGAAATGCCAATTGGTAGATTATCAGTGTTTTCATCGACGATGTCGATTGTGAACGAGAGTTGGTTACTTTTTAGCTCAAAGAGCTTGCATGCTGACGAGAGCGGGCACAGCCACGAAACGCCACCGTAACCTCTATATATATTGTTGTTATTAAAACCTTTGTTTTGCAGGTAAAACAGGGCCTGCATACAGGGCCCCCTGCAACAGAATTTCTTGTACGGTTCCTGCCGTAATCGAAACATGCTTATAAACCACCACCTGGCGCAACGCTCGAAGGTCTCCTTGCCCTTTGGTTCTTGGAGCATACCAATGGCAAAGCCGTGCAAGCCTTTCATCAGGTCTTTGTTGAGCTTACCAACGCTGTTGGCGAGCAGGCTCAGCGCGTTAGATAGCCTGAGCGTTTTGCGTATCGTTTCGTCGCCTTTGCCTGTCGGTATGAAGTCCAGGCACTAGTACGGGTCCAGGTCGATTACTTTGAAGGTCTAGTTGAACAACGTGTTTTCCGGCTTGCCGTCGCAGTGCATACAGTTTATTTGTACCAAAAGGTCTATTACCTTTATCCAAAATTCCAGATATGCCTTCACGTCTGCTTCCTTGACGTTTTGCAAATAAGATAGGTTCGCGCCCTGTTGCCCTTTTGGCGGCTCGACATATTCCATGACAACCCACAACACACTCTCTTTTGTTTTTTCTTCCCTGATGCAGCCGTAGACTGCTGGCGCCAAATTTTGGTTTGCAAAAAAGGATTGAAGCTGCATGTAGTCCAACACGTATGCGTCCATAGCAGCGCTCTGTTCTGTCTGGTATCTAGTCATGCGTTTGATTAGCAGTCCTGACGACGGCAGAGCACACGCCACCTCGTTAGCCCCGAAATTCTTACGTGGACCGTTTGTTCAGACTTAATGGTCATGCACGGAATGTCTTTAGGAAAAGGCTGCATGATTTTCTGTGCGGTTCTGTCTTGATGGTCGAGAAAGAATGCATCCAAGTGATCGAGATTAATTGTGTCATCGCCGGTCCGCAAAAACGGGCAATCCGTAAAGGGATGCCAGCGCAGGACCTTGTCATGAACCTCTGCGATGTCGACCGGTCTTGGTAAGAGTTCTTTGCAATCTCTGCAGTTTTTGCTTAGACCCAATCGTTCGATTAAATTTTGTCTATTTCTGGCGACCTCTTCCATCTTTTTTTTAAAGCTCTTTCTTCGTTTTCAGACTAGAAGATTTTTTTTTTTTTAGCTTTGCTAATTTTCTTTTTAATACGTCTGGCTGCATAAAAAATGGACAAACAAAAAATTATCCATTTCGCTTTCAGGGTTTTTTAAGCAGAGGAGGAGAAAAAGCAGGGAGGGGGGCTCAGCGCATTTCTTTTTTTTAGATCCCCTTGCATCGCCGCACCCGTCCATCACGAACAACCATTCGTGTCAAATCTAGGTTTGCAAAAAAAAACAAGCAAGGGTTTACAAAAAAACAAGTGACCGATCGTGAAATGTAGATTTAAGGAAAAAAGAAAAGATTCACGTGAATGCTAGCAAAAGAAAAGGAAGCCAAGACGGCAAGAAGACTCTATAGGTGGCTTTGTTCCCAAAGAAAAAAAACTTTGCCAATAGTTTTTGTCGCGTGTCCCTAGGCGCCCTTGGCCGAGCCGAAGCAGCAGGCGCAATTCTCGTCCTTGTGCAGCATCTCGTGGCACAGCGGGCCGTCGCACTTCTTCCACGCGCAGCCCTCGCAGCCCTGCTTCCCGGCGTGGTTCTCTCTTTCTGTGTAGTGCAGGGCCAGGCCACGCGCGCCGACCAGGGCCCTGACCACCGCGGTGCCGGCGGCGGATTCCTTGAGCAGCGGCGCGATCAGCTCCTGTAGCGCGTCCTCGTCGCGGGCTTTCTCGTTGAAGTACGCGATGCAGCCGTACCGCTGCGCACACCACTCGGGGTTGGAGGAGCCGGCATCCCCGCGGCGCACCAGCACGAACTCCTGCGCTGTTTCCTTTTTACTTTCATCTTCCTTCTGCGGTGGTTCGGTCCGCTGTTTCTTTTTAGGCCGGGGAGTGTCATTTTTGATTTTTGCGCGTGGACCGGATTTCTCTGCAGCCAACCTCTGGTTGGTTGTGCTTTTCTTTCCCCCCCCCCCTGCCCCTCCCCCGGGAGTCACACGCACTAATTTTCTTTCGGGGAGGGGGGCCGCGGGGAGGATAGGAAGGGAGGGGGGGGCCGGTGGTGGGAAAGACGGGAAGGGACAATAAAAAAAGGGGGGGGGGGGCGGAGCAAATAGGAAAAAAAAGAAAAAAGCCAGCCAAATACACAAGGCGCCAAAAAAAAGAGGCGGGGGGGGGCCGGAGCAAAGGGGAAAAAAAAAGCCAGCCAAATACACAAGGCGCCAAAAAAAAGAGGGGGGGGGGGGCCGCGTGGGATGTACAGGAGGGGGAAAAGGTGGGGGGTTCGCCTCGCGGGCCAGAGAGTCCAAACCCAAGACGGGGGCAAGCCTTGCCCCCCCCCCCCCCCTCCTGTGCCCCTCCCATTTTTTCCCGCCTGCAACATGTTTTTTTAATTGTTTGCTTGTTGATCATTTTGTTTGGGAAAAGCCACAGAGGCACGCTCCGGTAACTTTACAAGGCCGCGGGCCGCGGGATAGTGTTCTGAAACCGTGTGCGCAGGGCCCTGGCGCCCTCCATGACCCGCGTCAGCCCTAGCCCCATGAGAAAAACCATTTCTACCAGATTGCAAAACAGGAGTAGCGAGGCCCGGTAGCTATTGCTTCTGGCGGTATGGTGCAGGGCGCGTTCCAGCTGCCACAGCACGTAGACGCACATCGCGGTGGATATGACGATCACACCCAGCGTTCCGCGCGCTTGCACCGGCAGCTCCGTGCGCCACAGCAGGCTCAGGTTGCTGAGAACCGTACGGCTGCCAGATCTCGACGAAGAAGGTGACCGACGAAGCGATCAGCAGCACCAGCAGCGCGTAGATGTTCCTGTACGGCAGGGAGGTCTGCAGGCACCAGCAGAAACACAGGACGCAGAAGGCGTCGACCACGGCGCAGGTGTCGAACACAATAGTAGAGTCGGCGCGCAGCAGCACGAGGTCTGCCAGCACCACGGTGCCGCTTATCAGGAACAGCGCTAAGAGGCCCAAGTGCAGCACGCAGTCGTAGTAGAACAGCCCCACCTGGGTGGCGCACGTGGTTAGAAACACGCCTACCAACCACGGGTGATTGTTGTACCGGTCGCGGCAGTCCAGCCAGCGAGTACTCACGAGCATGAGCAGCAACGTGGCCGTCAGGTGCAGCACGGTATAGCCCATGATCTCACGCACGAAGCCGGTGCGCTCCGCGGGCGTCAGGTCGCTGACCGTTAGTGTCGTGGCCTGCAGCTGGTCGATTTGCTTGCGCATCTGGGCGATCTCGTTTAACAACTCGTGGGTTTGCGCGTCTGGGACTGGCGTTGCATTGTCACAGGCCTCCGCGACCTTCACGACAACTGCTTCGCTGGGCTCCTCAGGCATGGGATGAGGAGAGTGAGTGTACGTCGTGGAAAAGCAACAAAAAAATAAAAACAAGCGGTGGTCTTGCCGCACAACAGAAACGACACAAAAGAAAAAGGCGGCTAGTAGTATGTTGTTTTTAAACAGAATAGGTAGCGAGCCAGCACTGCTATTTTATTTTTCAACCTTCTTCCCCTCCCCCCTTTTTTTTGTTCGTTCTTCCAGCCCCCCCCCCCCCCTCCTTCCAGCCGCCCCCCCCGCCCTTGCCACACCCCTTGCGGCCGCGCGTTACTGTCCCCCCCCCCTCTCTCACTTTTGCCCTCGTGCACATCACCTTGTCACCCCCCCCCCCCCCACCCGCGCTCCCCCCATCGTTTTTTTGGGGCCCGCCGCGCAGAACCACCAGCAAAGATGAATGGCAGAAACACTTTAAAAAAAAAAAAAAAAAAAAAAAAAAAAAAAAGGGGGGGTAGGGAGGGGGAGGTCAGGATGGCGGCTGCCAGCGTGGCAAAGTTTGCGCGTCGTCGGCGGGAGAACAGCCAAATCATGGAGGGCGCAAAGCATAGGCAGCGCGCTGCGTATCAAAGACAGTTAGACAAAGGCGCCCTGATAGCCACGTACAGTGAGCTCTGTCGCCAACAAGGCCTGGTTCAACACAGAGACGTCTGGCAGCTGTCCTTTCGTCGTTTGCGACGAGAGGTACGTCGACTGCGCGGCCGCGGTTCGGAATTCGAGTTTTTGGCCGCGCTCAAGAAGGTGTGTGTGTTGTGGGGGTGCTAATCTGTGCCGCTGCGTTTTGGCTTGGCAGACAAGAAGTAACTCCCCCCCGTCGGCCTGCCTCAGCCGGTTTCCTGTCCCTGCAAAGCTGACATTTGAAGAAAACATCCTCTCTATGATGCCGAGCAGGAGTTTAAGCTTCCAGTCGCGCGAGGAAACTCGAGTTTGTGTGTTTTTATTTTGATTAATATTCAGAAATGAAAAGTAGAAAACGTCGGATTCAGGCAAAAGAACCTTGTCAAGCATTTAAAAAAAAACAAGATTACTGACGCGAGTGCAAATGTCTCGCCATGAGCGGGATTTAATGAAAAAAAAAACTACTTTCTTGTACACCCTAGTTTGCACAAAAAAACTTTGTTTCTTTGGCAAGGGAGGGAAAAGGGGAGGGAGAATGGCAAGGGAGTGGAGGGCAGAGCACAATCACTGTCGCCCGCGCCTAGCACGCGGGCCGTCGTGGCCCGCACGCTTGCGTTTAGACGAGCCGGCGAGGTTTCCGTCGCCTGGCAAGTATTTCTCGTACAGCGCGCGCAGAATTGCCGCCTCGTGGGTCGGATCGGGCCTGAGCGTGTTCTGGAGCTTGATGAGTTGCAGCAGCTCCTCTACGGAGCCCGTGTCGGGCGCACCTATGACCTCCGCCTTCCACCAGCACGTGAGCAACTGCTTGTCAACGTCCGTGCGCAGCCCCCAGTGCGAGGCGCGCGCTCGCAGGTTGGCGGTCTCTAGGTCGGCGAGCAGGTCGTTGAGGAAATCACGGAACAGCGCGGTCTTCCTTTCGCGCTCTCCTCTTGTTTCCACTCATTATTACACCCTCTTTTCATTCTTACTCCCTCCCCCCCCCCCCTCTCTCCTTTCTGTCTTTTTTACGCAAACCACTTCAATAAGAAAATACTTGGCACTAGTAGGATAAGTGCCAAACGTGAGAGGAAAATTCTTTTTTCTTTCCCTTCGCATCTTCTTCCTTTTCATCTTCTTCCTTCCTCTTGCATCCTAATTTTTCGCTACTTTGATCGAGAGAGGAATACCTGCCACATAAAAGGAGCGAAGTGTTGTAGACATTAAGTATGAGTCTTTAACGAAAGTGGTCTGGTGAACAGAGACAGGTATATTGCTTGTTATGTTTTTCGAAAGTTGCTCATGCAGAAAATATTTCAGATATTATGATATAATTTTAGCTGGCAGAGAAAATGTAAATTTTGGCTTAGTTCATTACGGTGAACTTCGAAATTAAGAGTCATCGACTGCACAGAGTGATCCGGTCTCTGCATGACTTGAAACTATGACTGCTTCTTTTTTCTTTTTCTTCTTCTTCTTCTTCTTCTTCTTCTTCTTCTTCTTCTTCTTATTTATGCAAGCACTGTTTTGATAAAATACTTGCCACTCGTAGAGGTAAGTGGGAAGCAGAAAAGATAGAATGGAAGTGGTATCACAGAGATACAATAACGGACTCCCGAAAACTTGGCAACATGAAGCGTAAAAAGAAAACAAAAAAAATTAAAAGATAAAATAAAAGAAGAATTCCTACAAGTGGCAAGTATTGTTAGGTAATAGGTTGGTAACAGGAGTAGTAACTAATATCTCCATGTATTTAACCGGGTTATGCGGTTAGATCCCGTATCAGAACAATTAATTCCAAGCCATCTTTGTGGACCGAGGCGCGGCGGGTATATCTGCCCCCACAAAGTGGGTCCAGTTATTGTTCCGTTTGTCATGACTTATCATTCGTTTCAGTCGTCCGTTTCCGTTGGACTCGTGACGAGGTATAATCATTCAAGTCATTCCTTTACGCATGCTTCGGTACTCCGTACGTGGTACGCTACAATAGGTTATCATATGTAAAGTGGCACTTATGAAATTAAAAAATAAAGTTTTGCGATGAATTGTAGGCATCAACCCCCCGGATAGCAGGTAAAAAGTATTAATACCCTTTTTGCAGTATCGTTTGTCCGGATTGGACCTAATGTCATTTTATTTCTGGTCTGTTGCCCAGCGTTTTCTTGAAGTTATCGGCTCAAGTTCACTGAGCTAATACCGTGGCAACGAGACATTATTCTCATCATTTGAGGACTGTGTTTGGTTGTATTACCGACTTTTTATATGAGCTATCATTGGGGGCATTACATTTGGAGTCCACATCACTAGGCTGATTTCTTTCTGCACTGTCACACGCCATGACGGGTAACAGAACGAATT